>JAJIYU010002129.1:0-32046 GCA_030144865.1 Tinospora cordifolia | reverse complement strand
TTATACCCACTTATAATATCTATATTTATTATTTATAATTCAATAATGACAATAATAATAATAATAATACTATTACTATTATTATTATTATTATTATTATTATTATTATTAAATTACTCAAATTTATTTATTTAATTTGATTTTTTCCTAAACCTCTTTATAAATTATATTTTTCCCCATGTGATATTATTTACGCTTATATGTACAAATATAATACATGCTTATACATACATACATCATGTCCATGTGTCATAAAAATCACGGGTTATTACAAGAAGTGTGAACAATCATTCCAAGAACTGATAAGGAGATTGACAACGGCCCCCATCTTAGTCACTCCTACACATGTTGTTGAATAAGTGTTGTATACGGATGCCTCACAGAACGGATTGGGTGAAGTGTTGATGCAATGAGGGAAGGTTGTTGCAAATGCCTCAAGACAACTTAAGTTACATAAGCAAAATTATCCAACCCATGACTTAGAATTGGCTACCACTGTATTTGCCCCTAAAGATTTGGAAACATTACCTCTATGGCTAGAAGTTTGATCTGTTTTCAAATTACAAGAGTTTGAAGTACATCTACACTCAAAAGGATTTGAATCTCATCTAACAGAGATGGATGGAGTTCCTTAAGGATTATAATTTCCAACTATACTACCATCCAGGGAAGGCTAATGTAGTGGATAATGCCTTGAGTAGGAAGTTGAACAAACAAGGAAAGGAGAAGGGTGAGATGTACCAATTGATTGAAGAGTTCAATCTAGGCATAAACTTATATAAGAACTAGGCCTACCTTTACAACATGTCTAGGCAACCAGATCTTCTACATCAAATAATGGATGAAAAAATGCAGGACAAGTGGCTCACAAGCTTGATAGATGGAGTCAAACAGGGTAAGCATATTTACTTTAGGTTAGATGTTGAGAATGTCATAAGGCTTGGAGATAGAATTTATGTGCCCCAGAATGGACAGAGTAAGTAATCCATACTAAAGCCCATCAAACTAAGTACACGACACATCCAGGCGGTGACAAGATGTATCGAAACCTCAAAAAGACCTAGTGGTGGTGAGGAATGAAGAAAGATGTGGCTAAGTGTGTCTCCAAATGCTTAAACTGTCAACAGGTAAAGGCAGAACGCCAAAAACCCTTAGAATGTTACAACAACTCCTGTCCCTAAATGGAAGTAGGATAACATTACCATGGACTTTGTCAATGGATTGCCCCAAAACCCAAAAGTAGAAGATACTGAATGGGTGTTGTGGATTGTCTCACAAAGGTGGCTCATTTTTTGCCCATTCGATCCAAAGACCAAGTTAGTAAGTTGGGAGAACTGTATGTGAAAGAGATAGTAAGACTTTATGGTGTACCTAAGACGATAGTTACTGACAGAGACTCCTGATTCACATCACAATTCTTGTAGAGTTTATAGAAGGTTGGGCACTAGATTCACCGTGAGCACTATTTTTCATCTTCAAATTGATGGTCAGTCTGAGAGAGTTATTCAGACACTAGAAGAGATGTTGAGGTCTTGTGTCCTTGATTTTAAGGGTAAGTGGATAAGTACCTATACCTGGTGGAGTTTGCCTATAACAACAGTTATTAAGCAAGTACAAAAAAAAAGCGTTGTATGAAGCTCTTTATGGGAGGTCTTGCAGATCACTAACTTGTTGGGCTGAACTTGAGGATCATGTGCTTATTGGACTTGATCTAGTGGAGGAGATGAATAGTCAAATAAAATAGATACAAAAGAGATTGGCCATGACAGAGAGTAGACAAAAGAATTATGTTGACAAGAGGAAAAGACTCTTGGAGTTCAAAGTAGGCGATAAGGTATTTCTAAGAATTAGCCCTCAAAAAGGAGTCAAGTGGTTTGGGTATACAGGGGAACTATCACCTAGATTCATCGACCTGTTTGAGATACTTAGAAGAATTGGAGAATGTGCCTACAAGTTGGACATACCAAACCGAATGTCCTCAATACACAACATGTTCCATGTGTCGATGATGAAGAATTATTTGCTATTTTTGATCAATATGTGTTGAATATTGTGAGTACTCTTTGTGAGTGTACTTTGCATCTTTGGGTGTTCACCACGTTTAGAGACATCCTTGAGTGTTGAGTAGTGAGGTTCAATGAATTTTGAAGGCATCTTAAAAAATTAAATGCTCAATTGTCCCTCTGCAACTAAGTTCAATGTATTGAGCATGCTTTCTTGATCCATTTGTTCTCATATGCATAATCTGAATTATTTTGAATTCACTATTCTATTGGGTCTCAAATTTTTGTGGATTACATTCCTATTCTTATGTATTGAGCATGCGAATTTGCTTCAGTTTCATTGCGTTTGCATGGTTTAAGCCATTTGGATGCTATTGTTCTAATGAATTATATAGTTTAAATCGTGTTAGTATCCATTCTCTATGATTAGATGCATGTCTCTTCTAAAACTTGATTGTAGGGCCCCAAGAACTAAATATTTGGCATCCAAGCCACACCACACATCACAAGCTGTTGCGCCAAAAGATTAGGCGAGATTCAAGTCTGCCGATGCCAAAACTAGACATACATATCTTAGGGACACAGGACAAATTATCTCTAAGAAAGGGACAATGTTAATGGCTGAGGAATGTCATTTGGATATAGATTCTGTGGTAGCTATAAAGAATTGGGAATAATTGATACGGGCATTGAAAGCACCTACAGTGTCCGTTGTACAAGAATTCTCATGATGATACAAGGGTATGGGTCTGCAACATTTGGGTTCCATTTGATTTAGCTATGATCAATGCAATTTATGGACTACCACAAGACACCCCAAATGAATATCACGAGAAATCGCAGGAGAATTTTGATCCAAAAGATGTGCTATGAACCCTCTGCATAGATGGTGCCTCTTGGGAATGCACCAATAATAGGCGAGCTACCTTGGCCAAGAGCCTATTCACTACCACAGCCAAGGTATGGCTTTATCTTATTTGTGCTAATATTTTACCATCTCTAGCCATAAATAGGGTTCCCCTAGAGAGAGTTGTGCTAGTATATTACATCATAAAGGGCCTCTCCACCAATATTGGGTCAATCATCTCCAGCTCTATCAAGACATGCATAAACAAAACCAAAGTTGTTCTCCCGCACACCACTCTCATCACAGAGCTATATAGACAGGCTAGTGTTACTTGGCTTAGGAGTGAGCTGATACTCAAGATAAAGGATCATATTTTTGTGAAGATGTAATACCCTAAAATTTTGCACGAAATTTGATTAAATGAATAATAATTGATCCTTGGGAATTTTATGACATTTTTTGGAATACATGATTATGTATATAGTAGCCAAAATGAGAAATGAAATTAATTGAAGGGAATTTGTGAAAATTTTGGTGTAGTTTATAACAGGAGAAGGTGAGAATGAAATAAAATAGAAATACATGAAAAGTAGAAACAAAAACAAAAAATGGAACAAAAACAAAAAAGATAAATAAAAGATAAATAAAAAATACATTTGCTACATTATCACGGTCAATTTTCCAAAAAAAATATAGTTGCATGAAAAAAAATCATCCCAACAGTTACTGTGGTAACACGATGAAAAATTCGAAACAAATGCATGAAAAACAATTTGGAAAGCCCCCAAAACACCAAAAAAACCCTAAGTTGCTAATTCTTGGGCAAAAGATTTAAGAAATAGCAAGTTTTCTTTGCTGGGAACACCCCAAACTTGCCAATTGCCACCTACTTGAACTCTATATAAACACTACTTGCACTCCCATTCTTTTCATCCTAGCAAGAACTAACAAGTCCTTCTTACTCTTTCTGTCTCCCTCTTGGCATCCCTCTTTTTCTTTAGTTATTTTAAATAGCAATTGAAGTAGTAGTAACGAAGTGCTACACAAGTGTTTATGCTAGCAGTTGGAGAGATCTAAAGGAGATTCAACTAAAGGTTCAAGAAGGAGTTTGCTATTTATGGTGGAGATAATTTTCAACTTTTACTTTATTATTTTGATTTAGATAAGGCTTGCATGCACTTGATGCTTTCAATATGCATGATTAATTATTTTACATGTCATGTAGAACATGCATGCTTAGGCTTACATTGATAAACATGTATGCTACGTGATGATATGATCCATACTATGTTGTTATCATGCTCGCATGTTTAATTGTTGTTTAAGTTAAGTTTATTTACATAAATGTTATGTTTTTATACTTAATCAAACACTAATTGTGATTTTAACCACGTACCGGCACGAAGAAGGATTCCTTCATGTGTGTTCCAATCATGCCAGACCTTTGACTTAGAACTGGGTGTCAGGATTGACTCCAAAGTGAACTAGGTTTCAGGAGTGATCCCACTTCACAAAGAAGGGTTTGAGTTTCAGGAATGATCTCTCCCCCTAGATTTGGAACACAAAGGCTAACCTCTTTCGGTCTTAATTACAACTGAAAATAATGAACTGTTTGAATCACATAATATTTAAAAGTGCTTGACATATTTGTCGTATTTGTTGAAATAATAATTTAAATACTTGGAATGATGTGTTGGGCTTCAAGCTCACCCCTTCTTTTTTATCATTTAGGAAATTAATATATCAAGACCTTATAAAAGAATCTTAAATTATTTTTCTAAGATTTTATTGAATTGTAAGGCATTTTGGCCCAAATTATTTTATTAAAGTTTTGAAGTTATTTTTCACTATAATGGGCACAAAAGTATATACCTTTGAATTTTGGAAATGATTAATGATATAGAATTATTTTCTTTAAATGTTTCCAAATGTCTATTTTTCTAAATTATTGCATGAGTTACTAATTATTCAAAAAGTCTTAAGGATTTAGGAAGAGAAAAAGGAAAGAAGATAATCTAACATGGGGCCCGCCTCCTAGCAAACCTAACTTTAAAAATAGAAAGCACCATTGGATGACGTGGGCCTAGGGCACGAGAGGCAAGGTGTTACAAAAGTGGTATCAGAGCTCAGTTATTAGATATATTGGGTAAGAAATTAAAAAGAGTTGATTCAATTGGATAAGACCTTTACTTTGAGTTAAATTTAGAATGCCCTACCTCAAATTATGAATACCCTACCTCTTATTTTGAAATTGAAAATTGTTTTGAAAAGTTGTTTTTCAAAAAGGAACTATATGTTTTCAAAGGTTTTGTTTGGATATAAAGATTACGAGTTGAGCTGATAGTGGGTATGCCTTGTCTCGTATAAAGCTAAACATTGAAAGGGAGATCGATTATCTGGTCCAAGAAAGTGCAGTTATTTAGCAGACTTTGGTCTCGCGGCCCGATCTAGAGGTTATCTCACTAGCTCATACAAGTAGTTGGAGTTCAAGAACACACTTATTTTTTATAAGAAAACTAGGATGTCATTATTAAGGGCAGATGCAAGAACTATAGTATAAAGGTAGTACTAGGAGTGGTACAAGAACTAGATGAGGGTTGAACCTTTCAACCATAAATTGAAACCCTAGGTCTAGAAAAGAGACATTAGGTAGAGACTCGAGTGTTGTCAAGAAAAGTTCATTAGATCATGAACAAATCATTTAGGACATAGGTTAGAGACGGAAAATGTGTGAAAACATAACACTTGATTGGTTAGGACATGAGATCGGGAGGATCTTGTATCTCTGGTTTCAATGTGGTATGAGATGCATAGAAATTCGGGGGTATGGAGGAATCCTGAACTTAAAGAATAACAAGCCATGTTTGGTAAATGATCGATAAGTTTGGAAGAACTTGTTTCCCTATGCTTGGTTGGTATGAGGCGGTCAAGTAAGTGGGGCTTGAGAAACCTTAGTGATCAAGACATTTAAGAAATTGGTTGAGTGTAGTGAAATCTTTGAGTGGAAGTCTTTGTCAATGGGCAAGGGTGGTATGGGACGCTCGAACTCGAAGGCACAGATGGAAACTTAGAATTTTGCTATGCTAGCGTGAACTTTATGACTAAATGTTTGAATGATTGATTGAATGCATGTTATACTTGTCTAACTTCGTGAATATATATATATATTCATGAATGATTGATTGAGGCTTTCAAGGTCCTCTAGTGTTGTTGGGTACAAGATTTTGGTCTTGTCTTATAATCAAAACATGTGATATATATATATATCACATGTTTTGATTATAAGACAAGACCAAAATCTTGTACCCAGCAACACTAGAGGGCCTTGAAACCCTCAAACAAAACCTAGAAGCATGAACTGATAAGCCACTGAACAAATCAAAAACCTAGAGACATAAATCTAGCGTCATGATAGCATGAACAAAAAAAACATGAGGAAACAAATACTGAAAAGATCTTCGACTTGTAGATAATGGTCAGATCCAAGAGATAAGCTACCAGAGCTGTCATATCTGATGAGACTAAACTATTGGGACATGAGGCTTGGACAGGTATTGCTGGGACTTAGATTGCGAATATGATGAATGAAATCACCAGGAGGGTCATGGAGCAAATTATGAGGGCATTACCTTAGATGATACCACAAGTGATGTCACAACTACAGGCACAAGAACTAATTCAAGTGCAACAGCCAATGCCAGTATTCGAGGTCTGAGCTCGTCAAAGGGCACAAGAAGACAAGGAAGACAAAGAATAGAGAAACATTTTGATGGAGTTGCAGAAACTCCACCAATATCAATTTGATGGCACTTCTAATTGCATGATGACAGACCACTGGTACTGGACGTATTAGGGGCAATGAGTCCCTATAGAGTGGTGCTGGCTACCCATTAGCTTGAGTGACCAACCAAGAGCTGGTGGAGGATACTAAAGGCAGATCCAAACAACAACATTAGGCAGATGGACTAGGAGGAGTTCACAGAAGTGTTCTATAAGAAGTTTTTTTTATAGAGGTCATGCTGAGGAAGATGCAATCCGATTTCATCACATTAAACCAGAGGGACATAATGATAGCTGAGTACAAAATCAAATTCACTTAATTGGCCAAATTTTTACCTGAACTGATCACGGAAGAGAAGATGAAGGACAATTGATTTGCAGAGGGCCTCAAGATTGAGATTCGAAAAGTGATGATGCCAATGAGCTCAAAAATATACAAAGACGTCATGAAAAAGGAATTGATACTGGGGTAAGAACTCAACTTTAAATAGAAGCTGGGGAATAAAAACAAGAGGCCAAGTAATGACAAAGGTTACTAAGGAAACCAGAAGAAAAAGAATACCATCAGAATGGTTGAAATAAAGTACCTTAAACTCAGAATTAAAGTAACCAGCCACATAGGAACAATTGGAGCAGGCCAAACATCAAGGACTATGCTTCCACTATAACTAGTCAAGACATATAACAAAGTTCTATCATACCAAAATCCAAACTCGACAACAACAATAGCCACAGAACAATCAAAAAGGAAGACATAATGGACGTCCTCAACAACAACCCTGGCAGAACAACAACTAGGGACAAAACCAAAACTAGGCTAGAGTGTTTGTCGTTGCTAATGTTCAAGAGGATCAAGTCTCTGTAGTAGAGGTATATTTGTGTTGTTTAATGTTGCTATGAAACTGTTGTTTGATTTGGGTGCTACAAAATTCTTTGCTTCTGATAAACTGGCAAATAGGTTGCAACTACTAACAAAAACATTACCTGTAACCTTGAATATATCCACACCCATAGGAACTACCATCACCTCAAAACGATTGTGCAATTATGACCTAAGGTTTGGACATAAACTGATCTCAGTCGACCTTCCGTATACTTCCATTTTATGGATATGATGTAATCTTGGGAATAAACTAGTTAAACCTGTATCCGACACAGATAGATTGTCCTAAGAGGTAGGTAACCATAAAATTACCTTTGAGGGAAGCATATAGAATCAACGGTGACATGCAGAGATTACCTAGAAGCTCAATGATAACCATGTTGAAGTGCTTGAGGTAGAAAGATGAGTTTGAGAAACTATTTGAGGAGCACCTTGTAGAGTAAAGAAGAATCCAAGACTTAGAGGTGGTTAGGGAATGTGAAGATGTGTTCCCAAATGACTTGCCCAAACTACCACCTCCTAGAAAAGTAGAGTTCAAGACTGAACTTTACCCTAGAACCAACCCCATAGCCATACCTCCCTACAAGATGGCACTGGTTGAGCTGATTGAGTTAAAGGCTTAGCTAGACGAACCCAGAGAGAAAGGATTAATTAGGCCAAGTAAATCACCATGGGGAACTCCGATGCTATTCGTGAAAAAGAAAGACTGGTCCATGAGACTATGTGTTGATTATCAAAAATTGAACTAGATGATAGTGAAGAATAAGTACCCCTACCAAGAATAGATGACATATTTGATCAATTGAGTGGAGCTACTCATTCCTCAAAGATTGATCTAAGGTAAGATATCACCAACTGAGAATTCGAGAGTCAGACATACACAAGACCACCATTAGGGCACGATATGGACAATTTGAGTTTATTGTGATGTCATTTGGCTTGACCAATGCTCCAGCAACATTCATGGATTTGATGAACTGAGTGTTTAGACAATACCTCGACCAATTTATGGTAGTATTTATAGATGACATCCTGATCTACTCTAAATAAGAAGCTGAACACTTAGAACACTTGAGGATTATGTTGGAGACCTTTAGAAGAAACCAGTTATATGCCCAAGTGTAGCAAGTATGAATTCTAGATGAAGGCAGTCAATTTCCTTGGCCATGGAGTATTAATAGAAGGCATCTCTATAGATCTTGAAAAGGTGGAAGCTATCATGGACTGAAAACAACCAAAGACAATTATAGAGTTTAGGAGTTTCTTAGGCCTAGCTAGATATTACCAAAGATTCATCTGAGATTTCTCCAAGTTGCCCGAACCCATGACCACTCTGACCAAAAAGAGAGTAAAGTTCAATTGGGATGAAAAGTGTAAACAATCATTCTAAGAATTGAAGAGGAGATTGACTATGGTCCCCATCTTATCACTCCTACACATGGTGTTGAATGTGTTCTGGATACGAATGCCTCACATAATGGATTGGATGTTGTCTTGATGCAAGAAGGGAAGGTTGTTGCATATCCCTCAAGATGACTTAAGATACATGAACAAAATTATCCAACCTATAACTTAGAGTTGGTTACCATTGCATTTGCCCTAAAGATTGGAGACATTACCTCTATGGTGAGAAGTTTGATCTATTCTCAGATCACAAGAGTTTGAAATACATTTAAACCCAAAAGGAGTTGATAGGCAGCGAGGATGGATGAAGTTCCATAAAGACTATGATTTCCAACTACACTATCATCCAGAGAAGGCCAATGTGGTGGTTAATGCCTTGAATAGAAAATTCAACAAATAAGAGTACGAAAATAGTTAGATGTACCAGTTAATTAAAGAGTTCAATCTCGGCATAAACTTAGTTGAGAACCAAGCTTATCTCTACAACATAACTTGCCAATTGGATCTTCTACATCATATCAGGGATGAACAAAGACAAGATAAGTGGCTCACAAGCCTGATAGATGAAGTCAAATAGGGTAAGCATACTTACTTCAGGTTAGATGTTAAGAATGTCCTAAGGCTTGGAGATAGAATTTTTGTGCGTCAAAATGGATAGAGTAAGCAATCCATACTAGACGAAGCCCATCAAACTAAGTACATGATGCATCCAGGTGGTGATGAGATGAATCAAAA
This sequence comes from Tinospora cordifolia, assembly GCA_030144865.1. NCBI lineage: Eukaryota > Viridiplantae > Streptophyta > Magnoliopsida > Ranunculales > Menispermaceae > Tinospora > Tinospora cordifolia. The sequence goes on along the minus strand of JAJIYU010002129.1, from coordinate 22,394 downwards.
GCTCAAAAAGACCTATAGGTGGCAAGGAATAAAGAAAGATATAGCTAAATACGTCTCCAAGTGCCTAACCCGTCAAAAAGTGAAAGCAAAACATCGGAAGCCCACTAAAATGTTACAACCACTCTCAATCCCTAAATTGAAGTGGGATAACATTGCCATGGACTTTGCCAATGAATTACCCTAGAACCAAAAAGGAGAAAACACTGTATGGGTGATTGTGGATCATCTTACTAAGGTGGCTCATTTCTTGCCCATTAGATCTATAAACCAAGTCAATAAGTAGGGATAACCGTATGTGATGGAAATAGTAAGACTTCATGGTGTGCCTAAGACAATAGTATCTAACAGGGACTATCGAATCACCTCATAGTTTGGGCAATGTCTACAGAGAGAGTTGGACACCAAACTCACCATGAGTATCGCTTTCCATCCTCAAACTGATGTTCAGTCTGAGACGGTCATTTAGAAACCAGAGGACATGTTGAGATCTTGTGTCCTTTATTTTAAGTGCAAATGAAACAAGTACCTACTCTTAGCATAGTTTGCCTATAACAATAGTTATTAGGCAAATATAAAGATGGTTCCATATGAAGTTCTTTATGGGAGGCCCTGCATATCACCAATCCAGTGGGTTGAACTTGATGATTACGTGTTCACTGGGCCAAACCTAAAATGGAAGAGATGAACAATAAACTCAAATAGATCTAGAAGAGATTGGCCACAACATAGAGTAGACAAAAGAGCTCTGCTGATAAGGGAAAAAAGACCCTTGGAGTTCCAATTTGGTGATAAAGTGTTTCTAAGACTTAGCCCTCATAAAGGAATCAAGTGATTTCAATATAAAGGGAAGTTATCACCGAGAATCACAATCTGTTTGAGATACTTAGAAGAGTCGGAGAATGCGCCTACGAGTTAAACCTAGCAAACTGAATGTCCTCGGTACACAACGTATTCCATGTGTCAATGCTGATAAAGTATCAACTCGATTCCTCTCACATAATCCCTTGGGAGGAAGTGAACATCTAAGACAATGCCACTTAAGCGACAGTTAGGATCCTCAACCGCTAGGTACAAAGCCTGAGAATGAAGGACATTCCCTTAGTAAAAATCCTCTGGAGACATCATGGAGTAAAAGATGCCACTTGGGACCTAGAAAGTGAGATGATGACTAAGTACCCAAACCTTGTCACTAAAAGTACTTGATTGAACGAGGCTTAAGGAAATTAGTTCAAATTTCAAGGAAGAAATTTCTTTCAAGGGGGATAGGGTATAACACCCCAAAATTTTGTATGAAATTTGAATAAATGAGGAAGAATTGATCCTTGGGAATTTTATGAAATTTTTTGTAATACAAGATTATGTATATAATAGCCAAAATGAGAAATGAAATTAATTAAAGGGCATTTGTGAAAATTTTAGTGTAGTTTATTATGGGAGAAGGTGAGAATGAAAGAAAATAGAAACAAAAATGAAAATAGAAATAAAATAAACAAATAAATACATTCACAACATTATCGCGGTAGAGAAATCATACCATGGTAACACAATCAATTTTTTAAAAAAAGTACAGTTGCGTGAAAAAAATCATCGAAACCATTACCGTGGTACCCTACTGTGGTAACACACCAAAAAATCCAAAAACAAATGCGCAAGAAACGCTTTGGAAAGCCCCCAAAAACCAAGAAAACCCTAAGTCACTAATTTTTGTGCACATGATGGAAGAAATAGCAAGTGTCCTATGCTGGGAACACCCCTAACTTGCCAATTCTCACCTACTTGAATGTAACACCCCGAAACTCTGTGATCGTACCATGTTGGGAGTAGTTATAAAAATGAAATAAAATTGGAGATTGACAATAGATATTAGTGGAAGTAAAATATATATATATATATATATATATCTTAATACATATAATTTCCTAACAATGAAATGAGTGGAGTATAAAAAAAAGGATATTATTAATACATGAAATTATACTAAGGTCTACGTATATAAAGTGAGTGGTACATAGATATCAAAGAGGTTAATATATACATCTATAATCTTATAAATCCACAACAAGGTTAAATAAATAATAAATATATACTTATGCACTTATAATAAGGGCAATATGAATCAAAACAATCAAAAGGTTAAAATGTGTATAATCATGTAAAAACTTATAATAAGTTGTATACATTAAGATGATTAGGAAATACATATATACATATTAAATAGATAAATACACACACACACACATATATATATATGTGTCACTAAAGATTAAAATAGATATATATATATATGCATATATATGTACTTGGGAATAGACAAAAAAAAATTATAATGATGTTATTTATATCTATATTGACATGATTAGAAAGGAAAAAAAAAAATTCTGGAAAGTTTGAAGATTGAACCAAAATACTCTGGTTTTGGCCGTGAATCTGGTAACTGGTGGAAGAATGGTTGGCGGTGACTTTGTAAAGGAAGAAGGAAAAGAAAGGTGATTCGTGCGTGAAGACGGATCAAATACCATGTGAAATTGATCCACGAGCTGCAGCTGCTGGTGTGTAACGAAGAAGAAGCTGCTGCGCAGCATGAGTAAAGAAATGTAAAAAAGAAAAATGGTAAGCTGCTGCTGCTTGGACGTTGAACTGTAGAATTCGAAGGAGAAGAGGACTGAAATAGGGGAGTGGAAGCAGAGCACAGTTGCTTTGTTGATGTTGCTGCTGCCGATTCGTGAAGAAGGAAGATGAAGATGGATGGTGGCTCAATGGGGCTAACAGAGGAAGGACCGGAACCATAGCAATGTCGCTCTGTTGTTGCTATTAGACAATGAAGCCGAGGAACAGCTGCTGGTGCCATCCCCAATGCTGCATATTACTGCTGCTCCGAACCATCGTTGCAGGACCATGGTGTGTTGCAGCTACTGCTACTACTCCCTCGTTGCCGCTGCTGACTGTCGTGGGACGGTGGAAAGATGAAGACGAAGAAGGGGTGAGTGCCGTGTTTGGACGAAGAGGAAGACGAAATGAAGAAGCTCCTGGTCCCTGCATGAGCAGTGGAGCAAAGAAGAAGGGGGGCATTGCACCTGCTGCTGCCATTGCAGCTGCTGCTACTTTTGAAGCCAAACGAACAGGAGAAGAAGACGACCAGCTTTGCTGGTTTTACAGTCAGTTGCTGCTGCTGACCGAGTGCAACTGCAGAATGAAGAAGAAGACGGCGTGAGCTGATGAAGAATTGGGATGGTTGCTCCGTGAAAGTCAGAAATTGGTGTTTTGGTTCTCTGTGTTGAGAAGAAAATGTGATTGTTGCTGCTGGTCCAAGATTGCCAACCCGTGAAGGACATGCTGTTGGTGTGTGTGTGTGAATTGAATTGGGTTGCATTTTGGGCGAACAGCAGAGTGAAGGAGAGGATGAGCTGAACAGGTTGTGCGACTTGGCATCCTAGAGCATTGAGTTGGGAGATTTTGCACCGTTATTGGCCGTGAAGAACACAAATCCAGTAGCTGGTGCATCTAGTCCGTGAAACAGAGTATGAAATAGGAAGAGGGAGCAAAAATCTAAATTTTGGGATTCAAGTTGCTGGTTTGATTTGTGATTTCTGGTTGAGTAAATGAAGAACAACGAAATCTGTTGAATGAAGAATAACAATGAGGAAGATGGGAATGTGTGAGTGCGTGAGGGGTTGTAGCTGTTGGTTAGTGAATCATGGAAACAGGGGAACCGTAGTGGGAAGTGGTGCGTGGAGTTAGCTGACTCCTCTAGTCCGTGATGTTGTTAGTGGGGTTGTGCGGTATTGTAGTCGTTGCTATGTTGTGGGTGTTTTGCTGTTGGTTATTGTTATGTTGCCCGTGTAATGCCATCATGTTCGTGCGACGAAGGAAAAGGGCGAAAGTTTCGATCAGAGCAAGAAGCAACGTGCAACAAAAGGAAATTTGTCGTTAGCGTCGCTCGCGTGAAGAAGATGACGCGAGATAAAGTTTAAATTTAAATTTTTTTAGTTTTAAATTTTAGTTTGAGATTTATTTTAATTAATTTAAGATGCAAAAATAAAATAAAATTATAAATTAAAAACCTTATTGAATATTTAGTGGAAATATTATTTTGATGTAGTGCATTTGGAATTGACATTGGAACATGAATATTGAAGTAGATTAACATGTAAGAATTCGGAGTTTCGAGTTAAAACTCTAAGCACTAGAACTACACATAGGTCATTTAGACTTATTTTGTTCGTAATTAAATTAATTATGATATCAATAAAATTATTCAAATTTCAAAGATTAAGTTATTAGAAATTTAACTATACGAAAAAGTTTGTAAATAAACTATTAAAAATTGCAACTTTAAACTTAGGAAATTTAGAACACTTAGAAACTATTTTAATTAGAATATATCAAATTTCAAAATTTTCGAATAACCTTGAATTAGTTGAAAGTAATATTTGGACTCTATAATCATCTTAGAAATTATTTAAGCTTAAGAGTCATTCTATCAAGTGTTAAATTTCAGATTTATATATTTTAGCATATTGAGGATCTTGAAGGAAAGCAAGCAGCCCTGAAGATTGGCAAAATCAGGTGGGCATGACTTCCTTGCTCATTTGTATTATATGGATTTAAGATTCAAAGCATTTGTGTGAATAGTTCTAAGCTATTAGAATTTTAGTAGAAAATTGATTGAAATTGTTTGATCTATATGGATGACGTGTGATCTATGATGATTTATTTAGACTCATGCAAAATCATCTCATGCGATGATTGAATATAACGATTTGCACTTAGATTTACTTAATTAAAACATGCATGAATAGGAAGATATGCACTTAAATGTCATTAGTTACTCATGCGCATTATCGTATTGACTTACAAGCATAGTGTGAATTATATTATCTAGTGTATTGTATGATGTCTGTTATGTTTGAGATTGTTTGTAAAACTAAAATAAGATGATGGTTTATTAATAATCCATGTACCGGTAGATTGACTAGCCTGAAGCAGATCGTGGTGGCATCTCCTATATGTCACTACTTGAGGTTGTCGAGCCCTAAGGCGGATCGTAGGTATTCCCACCCAGAGCTGAATGTGATAGCTCGAAATCTTTGAGAGACGATACGAGTCGCGATAAGTACTCTCTCTTAGGCTGTGATACTAAGGACTTGATTGATCTTAGATAGTTTTTCGAGACTTTATATGATTAGAAGAGCTCACAAGGATTACCGAGAGGCATCTCAACCCTCTTCCGGTCTTAGACTCCGACTAAATCAAATGAATGTTTGAACGCCTAATGTTTGAAAGTGCTTGTAATGTTTTGGATTGGGTCTGTATAATGCATGTGATGTGTAGGATTGATCCACTGAGCTTTTGAGCTCACTCCCGCTTTATTTTTTAGGTACACCTAGACGTAGAGTATGTTGACTTACGTCAGAAGACTCGCACTCTAATTGGACACCTCATGGGGAGGTCGTCCGGGATAGGTGACTTGGAGACTATGTTTTATTTATTTCTACTAGATGATTTTAATGCCTTTATTGTGAGATTAACTTTGGTTTATTAATTTTCAATTGGCATTCCTTGTTTACTAATTTTGGTTTAATAATAAGTTTCAAAGTATTTCCACTGCATTATTTATGATTTGTATTGCAAAACCCGATGAATGTTTTGAGGAATTGTTTGATTTAATTGTTTGTATGAGAAATTTATCCGGACATTGACTTGAGAACCAATTGTTATGAGTTTAAATTTGAAGAAAAAGATTTTGACAGAATGAAACTTTTAGGCAGAATCTCGATTTTCAACGGATGACGATCCACACGTGAACGGAGGTCCGGCCGAAAATTGGCGTGTTACAAATATGGTATCAGAACTCAATATTAATGCACTGGGCTAGATTTGAATTCACCAGATATGATTTTCACTGAAATGAAGATTTTATTGAATTCGATTTTCACTGAAAATGAATTTTATCATATTTGCTTTCATCGAAAGAAAAAAAAATGAATTTTTTTAAATATGATTTTGAAAAGGGTAGCATGGGTAGAAGTCTAGAGGAAAGTAAGTGATGCCACATGATTGAGTATTGTTATTGATGCAACCCAAGAAGAGGTAATGATTACTGATAGTTGACCTGCTTTTAGGGTAAAGGTCCTTGAAGGGCTGATCTGGTTAGATCTTCTTCTGCAGAAGTATGTACCCGAGGGATTACCTTTACGTTGATTAGAGGTCCCTAGAAGATTTCATTATCATTCAAGATGGAACCATGGTGATAGTACTCGAAATGGATGGTATCACGACAAATAGTTGTTTAAAACTAGATAGAAATTGATGTTAGGTGGCTAGAAGTCTCGGAAAAGACTAGGGTGATGCCAACGTGTTTGAGTTACAGTCACAAATGTGATTCGAGGCGATGGTGTCATATAGAAGTTTTATGGAGTCAAACTTGGCAATCCTACTGAAGGATATCAGGCCAAGTGAAGTAATGTGACCATAGGTCTAGGTAAAGACCGAGTATTGTCTCAAAGGCACAGTGGATCATAAATAAATTAAAAGTTTTTAGGACATAGGTTAGAGACTGATAATGTGTTTGAATGCACACTTGTTTGGTTAGAACCCAAGTTTAGGAGGAATTTGTATCTCTGGTCTCTATGTAGGATGGGGTGCATAGGGATTTGGGGGTACGAAGGAATCCTGAATTCGGAGAATGACGGACCATGTTTAGTAAGTGATCGATTTCTTTGGCTGAATCGGTACGCACTGTATTGTACTGGGATGGGGCGGTACAGTATGGTGGGGCTTGCGTCAGCCTTAGAACATATCCATGGATGCACGGTTTTGTTATGTTTAGCTAAAGGATCCGGTTAAACATGGTGGGACAATGTAGTCATGGATATCGAGACACTTGCGCCATTGTTTGGGTGTAATGTAATTCTGGGCAGAAGTCTGTGTGGAAGGTCGAGTGTGGGATGGGGCACACAGACTTGGAAGCATAGATGGAAGCTTTAGGATTGCATTATGCTAGCGTGCATTGGTTGTTTGTTTATTGTATGATTGTTGGTTATATATATATATATATATATATAGTTGATTATTTAAGTAACATAACCCAAACTCCTATACCCAGAAACAGACGAAATACTGCCAACTTAGAAGCATAAACCCCTAGAAAACCGAGACAAATTGAGAACTTAGAGATTATGCACCTAGAGTCACCCTAGCACGAGAAATGTGAAAGGGCATGGGTGAATAGGAAGTAGTGGTCAATAGGATAAGTAAGATACCAGAAGAAAACATAAAACATATATGTATACCTACGGAATAAACGTTGTCCTTCAACTTAGCATGAATGGATCATGGAACGCTGGGTTAAATTCTTGACTCATTATTCATGTCAAGAGGTGAGAGATGAGCCTGTACTAGGTGGTGAGAGCATGTCGAAGGTGACAATAACCTGAGAAACTTTAGTAATCCTAGAATTGATAACAAAGATTTCTAAAAAGGTGAGATTGGGGATTACTCCAAGACTGGTGAAACAAGTAGTGTAGACTCTACAGTCATTGGCATTACCACAGTTGTCGATACCTACTTAAACATGAGTACAATCACTAGTACAACTAGAGCCTTAGATGTAACTACAACTTCAAACTCATTAGATAGATAGGCCTACAGGGAGGGTGCCATGGAGTAGATCAATCATTTACAACAAAGAACAGTGGGAATTGTTGAATGAATTCCAAAAATTGAAACCTAGGTACGTTTTAAGGAGTGAGTGATCCCTTTTCAGTAGAAAGGTGGCCCATTGAAATGAATCAGTATCTGAAGGTTATGGGAGTAACTGGACCTAGAAAGATGACGTTAATTGTATATCAATTGGTGGGACCGACATCTTATTGGTGGAAGACGAGTGAGAATGACTTAGAATAGGAATAAGCAGAAAAGTCAAGCATAAGAAGGCACTGTCAGAGCAGATTACTGGAGACCCGAAGAGAAGCAACATCGGTAACAGAGCAACAATATCGATAGAATAGGCCAAGACAAATGAGCGATAAGGAAAAAGATACAGACCAAGGAACTTAGATTTTGTTAGTTGCCTATCAATAATTTAGAATAAGGAGATAAAGGGTGCGATCATACCAGCACTAATGCCCCAGATCCCATCAGAACTCTGCAGTTAGGCGTGCTTGGGGGAGAATAGAAACAAGCTAGATCAGAGAAGTGATAAATAATAGCTGAGGTCTCAAAGAGAGAAATATTAGAGGTCACCCTCAAAATTAGAGGCAAATGGTGAAAACCCTGTAGCTAACAGTGACACCACAGGTGTGATTGAGTAAGTGCAACCAACAAGATAGAACACTGGCCATTGTACATTTTCTGTTCGTTGTGACATACGTAATCTTGTTCGACATCTTATCAAATGTGGAGAGTAGAAGGAAATTGTTGTAAATTAACCATTTGATATATTCGAAGAGAACCTTCAGGCTAGGAGAACTTCTCCCTCTGTCTGAGTTGAACAGAAACAAACCAAACCTCCTGGAATATCCCGATTCAGCCTTTGTCTGATACTAGGGAGGAAGACATCTGCTATATATGGTTTATGGATGAAGGAAAGTTTAGCTGATGTTGGTATTGTGACTCAATTTATTGTTCCAACAAGAATTAATGATCAATACTTAACAAAAGTTCTCCTGAAGATCGATGCCAAACTTGGTGGCTTAAATTCCTTGTTGTAAGTCGAACAATCTCCTTCTAATGCCTGGATCTCGAAGGCTTCAACCACCACTCTGGGAATAGATGTTTCACACGGTATTCCTGGTCAGTATGATCTACTCTCTATTACTGCAAAAATTAATTCTAGATAATGACCATTGATTTCTTGGTATAGGGCATCTGTAAGAACACAATCGCCCAAGGCTGAAATGATAGAATAAGATAATTAGATAAGTACCTATCTGAGCCATTTGTATCAGAACCTTATTTCAAAAAGCTATGGTGGTTCATCACGAAAACTGCAAGATTACATGACGAAGGAAACGGAAAATGTGTGAACAGCTTAAGTTCATCCCAAGTGAGAGCATAACCCAGATTATTAGTAAATTTCCAAAATTCTTTTATGGAAAAGTTAGAAATGTTGCGTGTGATACATGTGTTAGGATATCCCAGTTATTATACTAAACTACATCAACAGTTGGGGACTTATAAGTCTTCTCAATGGTAACTAGGGAAGAAAACAAGGCTCACAATCGTTCCATTGAAAAAAATAGGACGTAATTATTCCGAAATTACTAGTGATAATTGAAGATGTGATGTCTGAAACTAGAAGGTGGTTACCATTATAGATTCGCTCAGTGATGGGAAGGACTTGAGGAAATTTTTTATGATTATCAGAGAATGGTTCCGAAGAAGAAATAAATTCATATTTGGTATCATTATAAGACAATGAATCTAATGTGTGTGGATGAATACCCTATTCGTATTCATAAATCTGAGAGGTATGATCTAGGAGAACATGAAAAGATTCTCTATGTAAGATCAGAGTAGCGCAACGGAAGCGTAATGCATTTTGAGGAACACGGACTAATTGAAAACATGATTTAATCCGACGCAAATTTCGAGGACGAAATTTTATTTAAGGGGGGGTAGATTGCAACACCCCAAAACTCTGTGATCGTACCATGTTGCGAGTAGTTATAAAAATAAAATAAAATAGGAGATTGACAATAGATATTAGTGGAAGTAATATATATATATATATATATCTTAATACATATAATTTCCTAACAATGAAATGAGTGGAGTATAAAAAAAAAGGATATTATTAATACATGAAATTATACTAAGGTCTACATATATAAAGTGAGTGGTACATAAATATCAAAGAGGTTAATATATACATCTATAATCTTATAAATCCATAACAAGGTTAAATAAATAATAAATATATACTTATGCACTTATAATAAGGGCAATATAAATCAAAACAATCAAAAGGTTAAAATGTGTATAATCACGTAAAAACTTATAATAAGTTGTATACATTAAGATGATTAGGAAATACATATAAACAAATTAAAGAGATAAATACATACATACATACATATATATATATATGTGTGTGTGTGTGTGTGTCACTAAAGATTTAAATATATGTACTTGGGAATAAACAAAAAAAAATTATAATGCTGTTACTTATATATATATTGACATGATTACAAAGAAAAAAAAAAGAATTCTAGAAAGTTTGAAGATTGAACCAGAATACTTTGGTTTTGGCCGTGAATCTAGTAACTGGTGGAAGAATGGTTGGCGGTGACTTTGTAAAGGAAGAAGGAATAGAAAGGTGATTCATGCGTGAAGACGGAGCAATTACCATGTGAAATTGATCCGCGAGCTACAGCTGTTGGTGTGTAACGAAGAAGAAGCTGTTGCGCAGCATGAGTAAAGAAATGTAAAGAAGAGAAATGGTAAGCCGCTGCTGCTTGGACGTTGAACTGTAGAATTCGAAGGAGAAGAGGACTAAAACAGGGGAGTGGAAGCAGAGCACAGTTGCTCTGTTGATGCTGTTGCTGCCGATTTGTGAAGAAGGAAGATGAAGATGGATGGTGGCTCAGTGGGGCCAACAAAGGAAGGACCGGAACCATAGCAATGTCGCTCTGTTGTTGCTGTTAGACAATGAAGCCGAGGAACAGCTGCTGGTGCCATCCCCATCGTTGCATATTACCGCTGCTCCGAACCATCATTGCAGGACCATGGTGTGTTGCAGCTGCTGCAACTATTCCCTCCGTTGCCGCTGCTGACTGCCGTGGGACGGTGGAAAGATGAAGACGAAGAAGGGGTGACTGCCGTGTTTGGACGAAGAGGAAGACGAAATGAAGAAGCTCCTGGTCGCTGCATGAGCAGTGGAGCAAAGAACAAGGGGGGGATTGCACCTGCTGCTGCCATTGCAGCTGCTGCTGCTATTGTAGCCAAACGAACAGGAGAAGAAGACGACCAGCTTTGCTGGTTTTACAGTCAGTTGCTGCTGCTGACCGAGTGCGACTGCAGAATGAAGAAGACGGTGTGAGCTGATGAAGAATTGGGATGGTTGGTCCGTGAAAATCAGAAATTGGTGTTTTGGTTCTCTGTGTTTAGAGGAAAATGTGATTGTTGCTGCTGGTCTGAGATTGCCAACCCGTGATGGACGTGCTGCTGGTGTGTGTGTGTGAATTGAATTGGGTTGCATTTTGGGCGACCAGCGGAGTGAAGGAGAAGATGAGCTGAACAGGTTGTGCGACTTGGCATCCTAGAGAATTGAGTTGGGAGATTTTGCACCATTACTGGCCGTGAAGAACACAAATCCAGCAGCTGGTGCATCTAGTCCGTGAAACAGAGTATGAAACGGGAAGAGGGAGCAAAAATCTGAATTTTGGGATTCAAATTGCTAGGTTGATTTGTGATTTCTGGTTGAGTAAATGAAGAACAACGAAATCTGCTGAATGAAGAACAGCAATGAGGAAGATGGGAATGTGTGAGTGCGTGAGGGGTTGTAGCTGTTGGTTGGTGAATCATGGAAACAAGGAACCGTAGTGGGAAGTGGTGCGTGGAGTTAGCTGACTCCTCTAGTCCTTGATGTTGTTAGTGGGGTTGTGCTGTGAGTGTTTTGCTGTTGGTTATTGTCATGTTGTAGGTGTAATGCCATCATGTTCGTGTGACGAAGGAAAGGGCGAAAGTTTCGATCAAAGCGAGAAGCAACGTGCAACAAAAGGAAATTCGTCATTAGCGTCGCTCGTGTGAAGAAGATGACGCGAGGTAAAGTTTAAATTTAAATTTTTTTGTTTTAAATTTTAGTTTGAGATTTATTTTAATTAATTTAAGATGCAAAAACAAAATAAAATTAGGAATTAAAAACCTTATTGAATATTTAGTGGAAATATTATTTTGATGTAGTAGATTTGGAAATAACATTGGAACATGAATATTGAAGTAGATTGACGTGTAAGAATTTGGAGTTTTGAATTAAAACTCTAAGCACTGGAACTACACATAGGTCATTTAGAAGTCTTATTTTGTTCGTAATTAAATTAATTATAATATCAATAAAATTATTCAAATTTCAAAGATTAAGTTGTAAGAAATTGAACTATACGAAAAAGTTTGTAAATAAATTATTAAAAATTGCAACTTTAAACTTAGGAAATTTAGAACACTTAGAAAATATTTTAATTAGAATATATCAAATTTCAAAATTCTCGAATAACCTTGAATTAGTTGAAAGTAATATTTGGACTACATAATCATCTTAGAAATTATTTAAGCTTAAGAGTAAATTTATCAAGTGTTAAATTTTAGATATATATATATTTTACCGTATCAAGGATCTCGAAGGAAAGTATGGAGCCCTGAAGATCGGCGAAATCAGGTGGGCGTAACTTCCTTGCTCATTTGTATTATATGGATTTAAGATTCAAAGCATTTGTGTGAATAGTTCTAAGTTATTAGAATTTTAGTAGAAAATTGATTGAAATTGTTTGGTCTATGTGGATGACGTGTGATCTATGATGATTTATTTAGACTAAACCAAAAAACCTCATGCCATGATTAAATATAATGATTTGCACTTAGATTTACTTAATTATAACATGCATGAATAGGAAGATATGCATTTAAATGCAATTAGTTACTCATGCGCATTATCATATTGACTTACAAGCATAGTGTGAATTATATTCTCTAGTGTATTGTATGATGTCAGTTATGTTTGAGATTGTTTGTAAAACTAAAATAAGATGATGGTTTATTAAGAATCCACGTACCGGTACGATTGACGAGCCTGAAGTAGATCGAGGTGGCATCTCCTATATGTCACTACTTGAGGTTGTCAAGCCCTAAGGCGGATCGTAAGTATTCCCACTCAGAGCTGACTGTGACATCTCGAAGTCTTTGGAAGACGGTACGAGTCGCGATAAGTACTCTTTCTGAGGTTATGATACTAAGGACTTGACTGATTTTAGATAGTTTCTCAAGACTTTCTATGATTAGACGAGATCACAGGGATTACCGAGAAGCATCTCAACCCTCTTCCAGTCTTAGTCTCCGACTAAAACAAATGAATGTTTGAATGCCTAATGTTTGAAAGTATTTGTAATGTTTTGGATTGGGTCTGTATAATGCATGTGATGTGTAGGATCGATCCACTGAGCTTTTAAGCTCACTCCCACTTTATTTTTCAAGTACACCTAGACGTAGAGTATGTTGACTTACGTCAGAAGACTCGCACTCTGATTGGACTCCTCATGGGGAGGTTGTCTGGGATAGGTGACTTGGAGACTATGTTTTATTTATTTCTACTAGATGATTTTAATGCCTTCATTGCGAGGTTAACTTTGGTTTATTTATTTTCAAATGACATTCCTTTTTTACTAATTTTGGTTTAATAATAAGTTTCAAAGTATTTTCGTTGCATTATTTATGATTTGTATTGCAAAACCCGGTGAATGTTTTGAGGAATTATTTGATTTAATTGTTTGTATGAGAAATTTATCCGGACATTGACTTGAGAACCAATTGTTATGAGTTTAAATTTGAAGAAAAAGATTTTGACAGAATGAAACTTTTAGGTAGCATCTCAATTTTCAACGGATGACGATCCACACGTGAGACAACACGTGATGGAGGTCCGGCCGAAAATTGGGGTGTTGCATTGAACTCCATATAAACTGTCTGTGCTGTCATTCTTTTCATCCCAACAGGAACTAATAAGTCCTACTTGCTCTCTGTGTTTCCCTCTTGGCATCCCTCTTTTTCTTTAGTTGTTTTAAACAATAATTTGAATAATAGTAACAAAGTGCTGCACAAATTTTTCTGCTAACAGTTGGGGAGATCTGAAGGGGATTCAATTGAAGGTTCAAGAAGGGGTTTGCTATTTAAGTTGGAGATGATTTTCAACTTTTAATTTATTATTTTGAATTAAATAAGGATTGCATGTACTTGATGCTTTGAATATGCATGATCAATTATTATACACATGCCACGTGGAATATGCATGCTTAGGCTTACATTAATAAACATGTATGTTATGTGATGAGATGTTCCATGTTATGTTGTTACCATGCTCATGTGTTTAATTTTTGTTTAAGTGTAGTTTATTAACATAAATGTTATGTTTTTATACGTAATCAAACATTAATTGAGATTATAACCACGTACCGGCCTGTGGAAGGATTTCTTCGTGTGTGTTCCAATCATGCCGAACCTTTAACTTAGAACTGGGGTTAAGATTGACTCTAGAGTGAACTGGGTTTCAGGAGTGATCCAACTTCACAGAGAAAGGTTTGAGTTTCAGGAATGATCTCTCCCCCTAGAATTGGAACACAGAGGCTAACCCCTTTTGGTTTTAATTACAACTAAAAATAATGAATTGTTTGAATCACATAATATTTGAAAGTGCTTGGCATGTTTGTTTTATTTGTTCAAATAATGATTTAAATACTTGGAATGATCCATTAGGCTTCAAACTTACCCCTTCTTTCTAATCTTTTAGGAAATTGATATATCAAGACCTTATGGAAGTCTCATAGATTTTTTTTTTTTTAGATTTTACTGAATTGTAGGGCATGTTGGCCCAATTTATTTTATTCAAGTTTTAAAGTTATTTTCCACTGTAATAGATACAAAGGCTATGTACCTTTAAATTTTGGAAATGATTAATGAAATGAAATTATTTTATTAAATGTTTCTAAATGTTTATTTTTTTTGAATTGTTGCATGAGTTACTAATTATTTAGAAATTTCCAAGGATTTAGAAAGAGAAAAAGGAAAGAAGATAATGTAACATGAGGCCCACCTCCCAAACGGCAAAAATAGAAAGCACCGTCGCATGACGTGGGCCCGAGGCAAAGGAAGTGGGGTGTTACAAAAGATGTTCATTACCACTGCAGTGAAGAAGCAAAGGATAGAGCCTACAACATCTACATCTGCTCAGCCAGAACCAATTGCAGCCTCTACTTCTACTGCCCCTATATTAGAGACACACATACTTTTCTATGGGATGGAAGTTGTTCTAAGGTTCCTCCATGTCACTCACCCAAAGTACACCCCGTTGATACCACATCCTCCAAATATGATGTCTTACATTGATGGCCGCTACTGTGAACCCCCACGCCACCTTTTGGATATGATGATGATGATGATGAGGATGGTGATGATGATGCTATCGACGGAGTAGGTGACTTGGACCTTATCATGGAGGCTGAGTGCTTTTGAGATGATATGGAGCAGTGATTGTTGTTTTTTCTTTTCTTTTGTGATGATTTTCAATTTAGGATGCTATTAAACTTATAAACTTTTTGAACATGCTACTTGAATTTAACTATTTTAAGTTTATTTTCTAATGGATGATGTATGTGATAATCTTGACTAATCTTGTTATCTCTTTCTTTTAGGCATGATCTGTGAGCAATTATATATATATATATATGGATGGTTGTCAATTAGTGTGCTACCTCCTTGTTTTGGAATGACATGTTGCAATTGTACTCTTGAGAACAAAGCATAGTTTAAGTTTGCGGGTGTGCATTGAAGAAATTCTTCATCAATTCAGGTCAATTTCTTTTAATTTTTGTACCACTGTCTTCCTGAATTGCATACTTATAAGCATATCACAAATTGTTTTTCATTGAAACGCAGTTTAAGCATTTAGTATTAGAATGTAAGCATATAGGTTATACTTAAGCTAAATCAATGCCATATTTTTTTTTCTTTGAAAAGTTTACTAAGTGATTTATGAAATTGAAAACTCCTCTACTATGATGAGATAAAGAACTTAGGATAGTTTTAAACAATCTGTGTGCTCAATTTATCCAAAATTTGACTTTAACATAATTCTTTAGTCTAAGATGAGTACACAAAGATGACTTTGATAGTGGAAAAAGACCCAAAATGCACAAATCAATGTACTACCACTGTAAGGCAACTCATTGTTGTGGTAATCAACACATAAAAAGAGGAAGAAACCCAAAAAACACTACCGCGATAGTCAAGATGAGCCAAAATCAAGAAAAACCACTATCTTAGTAGTCAATAACAGAGAATTGTTATTGCAATAGCTAACTAAGGTAATCGAAGGAGCAAAATCTAGGTAAATGCATTACCATGGTAGCCTATCGCGATAACACACAAGCAGAACTACATGACCCCGATAACCAGAATGCACATTTTTAGGTTGAATGCATTATTTCGAAACATTACCGCAGCAACAAAGGGAGATCATTGATGAACAGTAACACTATCACGGAAGTGCAGAATATGACAAGATGTGATATGTTCCTTGATTTGTGGATTTGTGTCTAACCCAAATTATCACATATAGCTACCACAGTCATGTGACTAAAATAGGTATTTTACAGGGTGTTGAGCAATTTGGAACCTCAAATATAAAAAGAAAAGTGCTTAGCTCGTTGGACATCCATCATTCATTGTACAGACAGTCATTCTACACTAAAAAAACATTCTTTCTAGATATTCTATGAAGTTATAGAGATAAGAAAGAGGCTTAGCAAAGGATTGGGAGCAAGGAGCAAGGGAAGACACACCCAACTTGTCTAGTATGAGTTTCATTGTTTGTATTCCTTGTTTTTGTATTATTTACATTAAGTCAAGCTAAACTCTCCATTCTAGGATGTAATTTCAAGTGTGTGAACCCTTCATTTTGAACTTAATTCTTGCGTTATAGGCAGGAGCATTCAACTCTTGTTTTTAATTAATCTATGTTGATGTTCTATTTTATATCATGTGATCTTAATGCTTTTTATTTACTGGCCATAGATATGAAGATTTTAGGTTATTTTACTCACTTGGGACAGAGTTTTAATAGTTTGATAATGAAGTTATAAATCAGGATGACCAATGGATTGGAAGGTAGCTCGTTTTCGTAAGAGGCTGCATGTGAAAAATAGAAAGTTATCACATTAGTTATTTTTCTTTGCACCTCAGGAGAAGGAAGTAGGAACTTGACTAATAGGTGTTAAGATAACCCAAGAAGGAGTTTTAATGGCAACTACTACAACCCATAGAAACACAAGATAGATTAGTTAAGACCAGAATTTAGGGAGATCACATAAAACTTTACAATCCTAGAAGTTTGATCAATATAGACTTCAAACCAGTTTTCTTTTGATTTAAATTTCATTTTTGTTTAACAATCACCATTAAAATTGTAGCCTTCATAAAATTGATAATAAGTTAGTTGGGTTTTGAGATTATTGTTCCTAATCGTTTCGCAGAGGACAACATCTAGTTCTCAATTGATTTTACTACTTGCAACATTGTATACTTGAAGTAATCCCCAACAACTACCGCGGTCACCAGAATACATATTATTGTGCAGAATACACTACTGCTATACACTATCATAGTAACTAGGGGACATACGTGAAGAATAGTGTGGCTACCACGATAGCCTACCGTGGTATTGTAGAATTTGATAGATTTGGACAAATTCCTACATTTATGGATCTTTGTTCCACCCAAATTACCATGATCAACTACTGCGGTAATGTGACTGAAAAAGGCAATTTAAGTAATGTTGAGTAGTCTTGACCCACAAATATAAATAAATAAGTGTTTTGATGGTTTGGGGATCATTCAACATTCATTGAAGGTAATTCTAGAGATTAAGGAAGAGGCTTGGACAATAATAGCAAAGGAGCTGGTGCAAGGAACAAGAAAAGAGCAAAGGCAAGGCATTCAAGTCTCTTTAGTATGATTTCTAGTGTTTCAAATCTTTTTTGTTTGTATTCTGTGCACTATGTCGAGCTAAACACTTCAATTCTAAGATGTTATTGTCATTGTGAGAACCCTTAATTCTGAGTTTTGATTAATTTATGTTGATGTTTTTTCTATATTTTGTATTCTTAATGCTTTCTATTTACTACCCATAGATAAGAAGATCTTAGACTGTGAAACTAACTCAGTAGGGAGGTTTGATGATTTGATAATCAACTCATAGACTTAGATAGATCAATTGATCAAGAGTTATTGACTTTATAAGAGGTTGCATGTGAAAAATAGATTATACTGCATTAGTTATTTGGTTGTATGCCTCAAGAGAGGGTACTAAGAACTTAACTTTGTCTAATAGATATTAAGATAACCCAGGAGGGAGTTTAAATTTCAAGTGCTAGAACCTATAGAACTATGAGATAGATTAATTGAAATAAGAATTAAGGGGTATCACTTGAGATTGTACTATCCTAAAAACTTGGGAAAATATTGTTTTCAAACCAAAGTTTCTTTTGATTTAAATCTAGTTTTAGTTTGCAACATTCACCTTTAATTTATAGCTTGATAAAATTGACACTAATAGTATATTGGACTTTGAGATTATTGGCAATTAACTATTCCCAAAGGATGATTTGAATTTACAACTTTATTACTTGTGATGTTGTACACTTGCAATGCCAACCAACAGTCAGAATCCCCAAGCTTGAGTGGTGGTCTACCCTGCCTTGGTCATGCTTTACTCCACCTAGCCTGCATTTCTATCTGCATTTCAAATTTAATTATTAGTTATTCATCCATTTAAAATAGACTCAATCCTAAACACTTAGTAATGTTGTATATTACATTCAAAATATGTTTGATTACTTATAGTTTCTCCTCTTTCTTTAAGTTTGGGATTTTGTTTACTTTCACAATTACTCTGACGTCGCATAGTTTCTTCAATTTTTGAACCTAGGCTACGATACCAACATTGTCAAGACCCCTTCCACAGGCTGAATGGCGGCTCAACTAGCACAGTAACTTAACAAACCCACTCATCAAGTTAAGTTCGTCCAGTATCTGTCAAGCCTTTCAAACTACAATGCAAAGTAACATCAGAGTAATTCTAGCCTTCATTTTGTGAAGTGCACAAGTAAACATACATTATGGTTAAATATACGAGCAAGTACTCCTTTCATACCATAGAAGTTTGCTACTACAGATTATATATTGTCTCATTTCAAAAGATACAATTGACCATTAATTTCATACATGCAAGTGACCAACCTCTAGCAAAACCAAGAAAAAGGAAGAAAACCACCACGGGATCTAGGCTATCACACGCCTTTCCCTTTTTCAGCTACTAATGAACCTGAAATATTAGTAGAGTAGTGAGCCTAAATTATAACATGGCTCAGTGAGTAGTCAATTTAGCATATCACCTATAACCAACATTCCCAAAATAATGCATATATGCATGAATAGTAATGATGAAAACATGCTTGAGAAAATGGCATGTCGTAAAAAAAAACTTATAAACAATCACTACAACAGATTGACCATACAAGGATGTTTGAAAAACATCCTATAAGCAATTTTAGGACATTTTAACAAATTTTCTAGATTTCAACGTCCTAATTACAATTTTTTTTAAACAACGTTTTCTAAACATTCTTATTACCTATAAAACGACGTTTATGAAATTGTCCTTATAAAATTTATAGATGATGTTTTAATAAATGTCCTAAATGCAAGAATGTATAACATTTTATAAACGTCCTTAAACATTGTATCAAAGACATACAAGAAACGTCATCAAAAAGCCTATCAACGACATATTAAAATTGTCTTTAATACATACATAGATGACGTTTACAAAATGTTTTTAATACTTTTATAGAGGACAACAACAAAACGTCCCAGATAAACTCATAGAATACGCTTTCAAAATGTCGTTAATATTCCTCTTTAGAACGTTTTGAAAATGTCTTAAATTTCTTCTTAGAGAATATTTTAAAAACCTCATAAAAACTTTTTATTTCGAACATTTTGAAAACATAATCATAGATACATGTATATAAGACATTTACAAAACGTCATCAAAACTTTTATTTAGAATGTTTTACAAATGTCGTGCAAAATGTCATCATAGGTACATGTATATAAGACATTCACAAAATGACCTCCAAAATTTTATTTAGAATATTTTACAAACATCGTGCAAATAAATATAAGGATTTTAGGTATTGAAAATGTTCTCAATACCTTTTTGAAACATATTATATAATATATATATATATATATATATAAATATTTACTTTTATAAAATTATAATTATAAGTCCATATATTATTTGTCATAATATTTTCCTCTAGTATAGTGATTGATATAACAACATGAATTACAAACATAATAAAAGATAAAAATTCATACCCTTAATAGAAAAGTTAGAGCTACAATAAATATCAATTACAATATACTGATGATAACAAGTTTAATAAATCTTCATTACAACAAGGCTAGTACATACTACAAAATTTAATATTACTAAAAGTCAATTGAGCGAACTGAATTCAAAAAACCTGTTTGACATATCATGATTAGCTTCAAAAAGACCAGTAAAAAAATAAGATATAATTAATGAACATTATATGATATATAATAGTAATTATTCTTAAAAATAAAAATTTATAAGAACAATTTAAAGCTTTTTAATAGGGTTTAAAAAATTTTGACAGCATCTCATTTGTTTTATTGCAATTGGAAAAAAAATAAGTACATATTAATATATATTAAAAGTCTAATTCAAAGCTTACCTTGTCTTTGACTATATTAATTTGATAAAATATTTTGACCATGGTACGGTGGTTCCTAAAGCATCACTAAGTTTTGCAAGTCACTTGTTTTTTCTGTATAATTCATCACTTGGATCAATAAAATTGTTCACCCAAACTCTCCAACAATCCCTTCCACGAGGCGCATTGTGAACTCTTGTTGTATAACCCGTTGATGAAATTTTTTCTTTAGCTACAACAACTTCATCTTCACCATCTTTTGGGTACCAATGCAATAACAAGCAATTATCATTTTCTTTTGGAAGACATGTGTTTCCTCCAGTTCCACTTCCTTGTTGTAACTACATCAATTCAAACAACCAAAAAAAATATGGATACTAGTTAAAGAAAGTTTAAAAAATAAATTAATAAATTTCAGCCAGAACATGATAGTTTACTTGTGTTTGACTTTTTATAATATCAAAAATATCAACACCTGTACCTTGCTCCTGTTAAACAAAGTTTAACAAAAAAAATGATTCCATTTCATACATGCATGAACTACTAATGAATAGCATGGACGTTACTAAATAAAAACACTTAAAATACTTAGCGAATAGCATAAAAATCCAATGCAAGGACAACATAACAAATTGGATGACATAAGTGGGTGCATCATTCAAACATGTGTGTTATTTTCAAGCTTGAATCCACAATTCAAAGAAATGCAAAGTGTCTATTAAGATAAAAGATAATAATAATAAGAAATTTTTAAATAATCTAAATTCTACACTTCATAGATCTCAATTGTCATAAAAATTTGATATATATATGGATTAATTTGTGTGCTCATTGATTGTGACCACTATCCTATTGGATTTAAGTGCAATGAGATTCTAAATTAACCAATTGAAACTTAAACGATTTTTGCCTTATGTCTCTGGTGTAACTTTAGGTCATATTATGAAGCCATTGAAGTACTTAAAAAATTTAACATATAATATAAAAATGAAAGTCTTAACAATTATATGTAAGAAAAATTAATATCTCATTCAATTATCCTTGAATGAACATGCATTTCAGTTTTAAAAATACAAAATAAGTTACTCAATGGATATGATATTTGGATAGTAGTTGTAGTAATCAAATGACATAGGATAAATGTCTCAAGACGTAATTTATACCTTTGTAATAAAAATTATTAAATGACTAAGTATACCTGGAATAATTTGTATGTCACACCCCGACCCCCGGACCGGACGTCGTGTCTGTCAATCTGTGGCCCTACCGTCGGGCGTCGCGCGGCTCCAAGCTCGGCGCGTGGTCCGCCGAGGCCCCGGGCGTGCGACAGACATCAGTCTATCTTTTTACCTCTATATACGAGGTTTAAATCATTTCTTTAATTTCAAATAACCATTTTAATCATGCTTTACTAAGCAATTGGTTTCAAATCAAATTCACCGGATGTTTTAAAGTCACATTTATACTGGAAATTAAGATAATAGTAGCGGAAGCACATTTCAGATCAAATCTTTCCAAATCATTGAACACTGTTTAGCAATACCATATCTAAAAATCATCAGTTTATCAATCAAGATAAAACAGTGTTCAAAATGGTGAAAACAGTCCTGTATGTACATATACCAAAAATATATGATACATGGCCCTCTGGCCCAAGTTCAAACATACATCGTAAAAACTATACAAAAACAGAGAGATAGTTTAACAAAAATATCACTCTTTCTCTCTCTACAAGTCCTCCAATCTCTGGTCTGCATCCTCATTGAGCGCTAAGCTCATGAGTACCTGTAAAATAAAAATGGGATGAGCTCGAAAGCCCAGTGGATCTCCCCTACACATCAATAGCATTATACAAACGAGCATACGAAACATGCAAACAGTTTC
>JAJIYU010002128.1:0-32025 GCA_030144865.1 Tinospora cordifolia | reverse complement strand
ATTTTTTTCTTTCTAAAATCCCTTAAATTGATTTTTGATCCGTACTTGGATAACTAGGACATGCCAAATTTTTCATTCATCAATTCTGTGTAATATTCTAAGTAAAATTTCCATAAAATTTCTGAGATGTTACATTTTTCACCTTCTATTTTTTTTATAGAATGTAAGGATGTTCGTCAACTCTAACTACTCGTATAATCTAGTGGAATAACCTCCAGATGGAGCAGCGAGACTAAAGTTTACTTAGCAACTGTACTTTCTTGGGTGGGATAACCCACCTCCCTTTTAAAGTTTAGCTTACTCGGGACAAAGCTTACCCACTATCAACTCAACTTACAGTCTTTGTATCCAAACAAAATATTTCAATTCATATCTTTCCTTTTTAAAAACACTTTCGAAAATAGTTTTCAATTACAAAATAGAACGTAGGGCATTCTAATTTCAACTCAAAACATAGGTCAAACCTAATTGAGTTAATATTTTCTAAATCTAATACCACCATTGGTATAAGGTTAAACCTTCTAATTCTAGCCCAATAACACATGTTTAAGCTTGACTTTCTATTTCTATCCCAAGGCATCTAAAGCCTAGGCTCTGATACCACCTTTGTAACACCCTAGGCTCCAAGACTTTCAATTGGACTTAACCACAAGGCGGGCCAAGCTAGTGTCACTTTACAAGTGCACAACTTGACTTTTTATTTCAATTATCTCATACCTTAATGGAATTTAAGAGTACTTAACTCAAATCTAGAAATTAAATTAAATAAGGTAATAATACAAGAGATAAAAGAAATTCATATACTTTATTAATTTAATACAGTGGAGTACATAACTCAAAAAAGATTAAAAAAAAAACTATTATAGCAGAATATTCAAAACTTGGGCAACATGCCCTTACATAAAAATTAGAAACTCTCTAAATTAAAAAAAAAAAAAAGCTCAACTAATATTCATGGTCTTCATGCATATTAAATTTTCTAACAAATAAGAGAGGAAGGGTGAGCACATAGTCCGGTGGATCCTTTTCAAACAATCAATTTTTTAATTTAGATTAAAATACATCAATAATTCATATGCTTGCATACATTAGGTGATTTAAGCAACATTTCGTGTGTAGTTGTGAGTTAGCCAAAAGGGTTTTCAAAACCCTTGATGTTCTTAACAAAATGCTTCCTTAGAATAAAAAAGACATTTCATAGCTAATTTCATTGGACTTTTGGACTTAGGGCCTCTTACCCACCAACCAAGTATTTTGGTCTTATACCATGTAAACTAGTCACATGAAAAGAACATCTATAGTAACCCACATGTTCACTATGACGGTACATATTTATTAATCACCAACATCTCATAATTAATTTCATATTCAAGAAGCATAAGATAAGAAAAATAAATTTTGGAATATAACAATCTAAAAATCAAAGCATAAATCATCCAAAAATATGCGTCATACATTAAAATAAACCTAAACATGGTACTAGGCATGACAAAGATTCATGAATACTTAAATCATGCTCGTGTACTAAATAAAAAATTGAAATCATAATTAAATTTATAAAATTGAAACATGAATTATTTCTGAAAACTAAACATGCAATGAACATGTAATAATCTAAAGAAGAAAAGAGGAGGCTTTAGAAGTTAATTTCACCTTAATTGCAAGTTTAATGGAAATTCGGCAGAGGTTCCTTACTCCAACGTATAACACTCCAAAGATAACACAAAAACACTTAATTAGACACTGAAACACTCAAGAATACCTCAAGATCACTCAAGAACACAAGGGTTGCCAAGAAGAAGACTTGACAAGCTAAGAGGGAAGTGTCAACTCTTTGCTTTGGGATGAAGAATAAGTGTGCACAAAGGGGGTTAGTATAGATTTTCAAGAGGCAAGGGAGCCACGGGTTGGGAACATTGATTAGGGTTTCCTCACATATGACAATTAGGTTTTTGAACATAACACACATAGAGGACGGCTAGGGTTTTTGCATAAAGGTTATCATAGTCTTTTCTTCACATGGCACTAAGATTGGAGCATTTTAGGTTTCGAAAACTTTCTTGTTTGTGACTTTTGATTTCCCCTTTACATGTGACACCTAGGTTTGTTGTGTGAGCATGGTTCTTCATTTAGATACTTCTAATTAGGGTTACTCACATATGTGAACATAGACTGATTTTTGCATAACTGGGCATGGTGTACGTGATTAAAGTGTGGTGTATATGATATCATTCTTCATGGTTTCTCATAGGTGTGGTGTACTTGATCATTTGCATGGCATAGGGATCATTCTACATGATTTCAAATAAAGGAAATGTCCCATTGAGGTTGGGTAGGATGAGGGTGTACATGATCATGGTGTTCCACCCATGTGGATTGCACATGTTTAGGGGTGGCCATACATTTATGGGTCCACATGAATTTAATAAAAATTCATATCTCATTATTTACTAAGAATTAAGGACTTTAACATATGTTTTTGTGTTCACAATAAACTAATGCACATTTCCAAATCATCATTTGACTAGAGTGATCTTTATTTCATTTACTTTCCTAATTTAGACTCCACTGAAGGGTACCAGGCAAATGAAACCCTAATTTTTGGCCAATTGAGTTGATTTTCAGATATGTTGTCTAGTTGATCAGTTCATATCGTCTCATGTCATTTTGAGTCGTTTTTCGTTCCTAAGGGTCACTAAATGAAGATTTTGGACCTACTAAATTTGCTCTTAATATGGACCTCTTTTCATTTCTCACCCAAATTCAATCAAATGAAATTGAATTTCTCATTTCATTAAGTACAGGATTTTTAGGGTATTACAGAAACCAAATCAGCCCACTTTCCAAACTATGTGTACACTTAATCTGTGCATTCCAAAACGTCCTCATGGAGAGATGGAAGGATTCCCTAGTGTGTGCATGCCCAAACCATCCCCTAGTACTCATTGAAACTCTATATGAAGGCCTCCTGTGCTCACTTTTTCTTAATTCCAAAGCAAGAGCTTACAAGTCCCTCTTGTTCTTTCTAAGCCTTCTTCTTGGCACCCCTTCTCACTTATCTTTTGTTCTTGAGTGTTGTTAAGTGAGAAGTTATTGTTCTTGAGTAGATTAGTGTTCTTGAATTGCTTAGACTATGAAAACTCTACTAGATTTTCAAGAAATTGCAAAACAAGGTAGAAGTGATTTCTAGAACCTCTACTTCATTGTTTTAGTTTAATACCATGTTCATGCATGTTTAAATTCTGTTTAGTATGCATGTTTAGGTTTGAATAACATGATTTAATTTTCAATTTAGCATGTATGCCATGTTTACTTGATCATGAAACTATGGCATGCTTAAATTATGCATGATTAGGCTTATTTTATGATGAATAATCATGTTTGATGTTTGAATGTTGAATATGCTAAATTTATTTATTATATTTTCATTTCATCATCATTAGAACTAAATAAAAGAAGTTGAGACTAAGAACCACATACTGTCATAGTGATCCAAAGGGATACTATGAGTGTTCTTTACATATATTGTGGGTATATGGTTTGTCCTAGTGTGTGTATTGGGCGTAGTACAAAATACTTGGATTTTGGGCAAGAGACCCTAAATCCAATTGAATGTGACATAAATATTTGTCTTTCCATTCAAAGGGATATATTTTGGATAAGAACATCAAAGGATTAGACCCCCTTTCAGTCTAAATTACAACAGTAACAAAAAATTGTTTGAATCGCTTAATTGTTTACATGTGTTTTAGTTTGAATGTGATGTTAGTCTAAGATAATGAATTGGTTGTTTGAAAAAGATTCACTGGGCTATGTGCTCACACTTTCTCTCTTATCTTTTTAAGGAGTTGAATTAAACAATAAATTATACAAAGGCTTAAAATGCTTACTTTTAGAAAGTTTATATTTTTATTTTAATGTAAGGGCATGTAACCCAAGTTTTGAATTTTCATTGCAAGTTTCTATTTGAGTTGTGTACTATTTCTTTTTGAAGTTTAAATTTGAAGTCATGCACCCACTTTTATTAAATTAATAAAGATTTAGAATGTTTTCTTTTATCTCTTGTGCAATTTGCCTTAGTAAATGTTTTTAATTAAATAATGCGTGAGATAATTGAATTAGAAAGACAAGTTGTGTACTTGTAATTGTAACAGGACCTCAGCCCGCCCTGTGGTTAAACTGAATTGAAAGTCTCAAGGGCTGGGATATTACATTATGGTCACCCAATCAACTTATAAGAGGCAACCTATAATCCCTCCCTTAACCTAGTGAACTTGGGCTAGGAAAAGGAGAATGAGAGAATGAGAGTTGTCATTCTTTAAGAGTGCAAATTATAAGGAGAGTGTTGAGCACAAGAGGAAAGTGTGATGAGATTTGGAGGGCCTTAGAATGTTGCAAAGGAACCATTAGAAGCTCCTTTGAATCCCTTTCTATCTCTAGGTGCACGTGTAAATATTGAGCCACATCTTGAAGTTTATTCATAATAGACATGTTTGTCCACCTACATTGGAGGACTTTTTGTGCAAGTCAGTAACCATATTTGGTTGCAACCCAAACACCATAAGATAATGGCCCTTGTCATGATCAAAAGCCTTAATAATGGCAAAATTTTGTGTGGTTAGACCTACAACTAAGCCTAAAAGGATACGCAGTTTCACATTTGAGTTTCAGGTCACAAGACCTTACAACCAACCCTCTTTAAGTGTGTTTTTGGGATTGATATTAGGTGTAACACCCCAACCCCCAACACTTGGTTGTTTAGCTAATCTCAAGGTGGGCTGGGCCATGTTACTTTACAAGTACATAACTTGCGTCACATTCTATTTCAATTATCCCAAGCAATTTATTATTTCATAATGAGCACACAACCCATACAATTGAAACTTTATTTTAATAAGACTCTTACAAGGGAATAAAAGAAATGTTCCAATCTTTATTTGTTCAATAAAATAAAGAAATACATATTTGAATTTAAAATAATAAAAGACTACATAACTCAATCAGAAAATAAATTCAGCAGAAGTCTTAATTTAAATAATCAAAATTTGGGCCAATATGCCCTTACATTAAAAATAGAAACTTTCTAATTTAAACTCTTACCAACTATTCAATGGCCTTTATGATTTAATTTCTTGAAAAATAAGAGGCAGAGGGGTGAGCACTAGGCCCAGTGGATCATTCCACAAACAACTAAGTTACTAATTTTAATCAAAAGTACATCCAATTTCAAACACTTGTAAACAATTAGGTGATTCAAACAACATCTTTGGTTATTGTTGACATTAAGACTGAAAGGGGTTCTAATCGTTTGATGTTCTTATCAAAATACTCCACTTTTGAATGGAAAGACAATTCATCTTATCATATTTCATTGGAATAAGGATATCATGTCCAAATTCCAAGTACTTTGGGTTATACCCATCCACACATGGTAATGAGCCCCTTATACACTTAATATATGTAAAGAGTACCCATAGCATCACTTAAATGCTATGACAGTATGTGGTTCATATCTTCAAAGTCTTAAATTTAATTTTCACATATTCTTGAATAAAAAATTAGAATAGTAAAAATTAAGAATAACACAATCAAAAAGCATGAAAACAACACATAACATGCTTTACAATTCAAATTAAACCTAAACATGAAAACTAGACATAACATGATGTCATGAATACTTGAAACATGCATACATGATAATCAAAATCTAATTCATGATCAAACATGTGGAAAACTGAAAATAAACATGCTAAACTAAAAATAAAAGATGCATAAACATGCTAAAAACTCAAACTAGTAAAGTAGAAGTCTAGGAAATCCCATCCACCTTAATTGTTTGTTTGTAGAAAATCCAGCAGAGGCTCCCTTCTAACTACAAGAACATAAAAGAAATCTAAAACCTTAACTTATCTCTAAAAATAATTCAAGAACATAAGAGGGTCAGAAGAGGTTGCCAAGAAGAGGGCTAGAACAAGCTAAGAGAGAAGTATCAACTCTTCGCTTTGGGATGAAGAATAAGTATGAACAAGGGGAGTTTACATAGATTTTCAAGAGCACAAGTGGTCACGGTTTTTGCATCTTTAATTAAGGTTTCCTCACATGTGACGGCTAGGGTTATTGCTCATTACACACACATAGAGGATGGCTAGGGTTTTGTTAATGATGTGATGGTAATCTCTTCACATGGAGCCAAAATTGGAGCATTTTGGGTTTTAAAAACTTTCTTATTTGTGATTTTTGGTTTCCCCTTCATGTGTGATGGCTGGTGTGTAGGCATGGTTTATTATTTAGATACTTCTAATTCGGGTTTCTCACATGTGCACACTCACACACAAACACACACACACACACACACACACACACACACATGGACCGGTTTGGGGTGTATGGATTATGGGTGCACGTGATCATTTGTTGGTGCACATGAGATCAATTCTTCATGGTTCCTCATAGGTGTGGTATCCTTGATCATTTGCATGGCATATTTGATCATTCTACATGATTTCAAATAAGGTAAACATCCCATTGAGGTTGGGTATGGTGGGGTATACAAGATCATGGTGTTTCAAACCATGTGATTTGCACATGTTTAGGGGTGGCCATGAATTTATGGGTCCACATGAATTTAATAAAAATTCATATCTCCTTATTTACTAAGAATTAAGGACTTTAATATATATTTTTGTGTTCATAATCAACTAATGCACATTTTCAAATCATTATTTGGCTAGGGTGACCCTCATTGCGTTTACTTTCCTAATTTAGACTCCACTGAAGGACATTAGGCAAATGAAACCCTAATTTTGGCCAATTGAGCTGATTTTTAGATATGTTGTCTAGTTGATCAGTTCATTTCATCTCATGAAATTTCAGGTCATTCTAAGGTCAAAGGGTCACTAAATGAGGATTTTGGACCTGCTATATTTGCCCCTAAAATGGACCCGATTTCATTTTTTACCCAAATTTCATTCAATTGATATTAAAATTTTCATTTCATTAAGTAGAGGATTTTCCAGTTATTACAACCTACCCTCCTTAGAAAAAATTTTGTCCTCAAAATTTGTGCATCATTAAGGATTCCTAGTGAACAAATGTGGATATTTTGTCTTCATTTCGCTCTCCGGCTCCTAGATAGCTTATTTTATCCCGTGATGTTTCCACAATACTTTAACTAAGGGAATATCCTTAGTCCTTAGGCTCTACACTTTGTGGTCAAGGATTCTGACAGTCGTTTCCTTGTAAGTCACATCATCCTAACTGTTCACTTCCTCCCAATGGATGATGTGAGAGGGATATGGCTCATACTTTCTCAATATGGATACATGGAATACATTATGAGCTGTAGTCATTCGGTTTGGTAGGTCCAACTCATAAGCACATTCCCCAATTCTTCTAAGTATTTCAAAGGGTTTGACAAATAACTTTCCTTTGAATCTGAACCTCTTGATGCATGTTTGAGGACTAATTCTCAAAAATACATTGTCCCCAACTTGGAACTCTAGTGGTCTTGTCCTCTTGTCAGCATAAATCTTCTAATGACTTTGTGTTGTAGTCAGTCTCCTCTGTATTAACTTGACTTGGTTATTCATTTCTTTCCCCAAATCTGGTCTAGTTAATACATGATCCTCGAATGTAGCCCAACAGATAGATGAGTTGCAGGGTCTTCCATAAAGAGCCTTGAATTGAGCCATCTTAGTACTCACCTTATAACTATTGTTATAGGCAAACTCTGCCAAGTGTAAATACTTTCTCCAATTTCCCTTAAAGTCTAAAACACAAGACCTCAACATATCCTCTAAAATCTGGATAATTCTCTCAAACTGACCATCTGTCTGAGGGTGCTATGTTGTACTCATGGTGAGATTGGTACCCATCTACTTCTATAGACTCTGTCAGAACTATGAAATGAAGCGAGAGTCTCTGTCAGACACAATGGTTTTGGGTACACCTTGAAGCCTGAAAATTTCTTTCACATAAATTTTTCCTAGTTTACTGACTTAGTCTATGATCAAATCGACAAGAAGTGAGCACTTTAGTGAAACGATCCACAATTGCCCAAACAATATCTTCTCTGTTTTGATTCCTAAGCAAGCCACTGACAAAATCCATGGCAATGTTATCCCACTTCCATTCAGGGATGGGGAGTGGTCGTAACATTCCAGAGGATTTTCGGTGTTCTATTTTTATTTGTTAATAGGTTAAGCATTTAGAGACATGCTTAGCCATGTCTCTCTTCATCCCTCTCCACTAGTAAGCCTTTCTATGGTTTTGGTACATCTTATCTCCACCTGGATGTATCGTACACTTGGTCTGATGAGCCTCATCCAGTATGGTCTGTTTACTCTATCCATTCTGAGGTACACATATCCCTTTTTTGAGCCTTAGGATATTATCAACATCTAACCTGAAGTCAGCATGCTTACCTTGTATAACTCCTTTGATCAGACTAGTAAGCCATTTGTTTTACCTTTGTTCATCCCTGATCTAGTGCAGAAGATCTGGTTGGCAAGACATAGTGTAGAAGTAGGCTTATTTTTCAGTTAGAGTCACACCTAGCCTAAAATCATCAATCAACTGATACATCTGGCCTTTATCTTCTTCTTGTTTGTTGAACTTCCTACTCAAGGCATCAGCCACTATGTTGGCCTTCCCCGGGTGGTAGTGTAGTTGGAAATCATAGTTTTTCAAGAACTTCATCCATCTCCGTTGCCTAAAGTTCAACTACTTCTGGGTGTAGATTTACTTCAAGCTCTTGTGATCTAAAAATAGATCAAATTTCTCACCAGAAATGTAGTGTCTCCAAATATTCATGGCAAATACAATGGTTGCTAACTCTAGGTCATGAGTAAGGTAATTCTTTTCATGGACCTTCAGTTGTCACAAGGCATAAGCGACTACTTGTCTTCTTTGCATCAATACTGTTCCAAATCCATTCAGCGAAGCATCAGAATAGAGGGTATAGGTAACACCATGGGTTGGAGTGACTAGGACAAGGGTCGTAGTCAATATCTTCTTCAGTTCATGGAATGATTGTTCACACTTCTCATCCCAGTTGAACTTAACTCCCTTCTTGGTAAACTTGGTCATGGGTTTAGCCAGTTTGGAGAAATCTTGGATGAACCTTCTATACCCGACGAGGCCGAAGAAGCTCCTAATCTTTGTAACTATCTTGGGCTGCTTCTAATCCATGACTACTTCCACCATTTTTGGGTCTATAGAGATGCCTTCTACCGATACCACATGACCAAGAAACTTGACTATTTTCATCCAGAAATCATACTTGCTGAACTTGGCATATAATTGATGCCTTTTAAGGGTTTTCAACACTATTTGCAAGTGTTCTAAGTGTTCAGCCTTTAACTTGGAGTAGATTAGGATGTCATTTATGAATACCAACACAAACTGGTCAAGATACTATTTAAACACTTGGTTCATCAAGTCCATGAATGTTGCTAGGGCATTGGTCAAACCAAAGGGCATCATAGTGAACTCAAAGTTTTCATATCTTGTTCTAAAAGTAGTCTTGTGTATATCAAACTCCTTGATTCTCAACTGGTGATATCTCGACCTAAGATCAAGCTTTGAGCAATGAGTGGCTCTTCTCAATCGATCAAATAGTTCGTCAATCCTTGACAAAGGATACTTATTCTTTATTGTAGCTTGGTTCAACTTGGAATAATTGACACAAAGTCTCATAAAAGCATTTTTCTTCTTCGTGAGCATTCAGGAGCTCCTCAGGGTGATTCACTTGGCCTAATGAAGCCTTTCTCCCTAAGCTCGTCGAGTTGAAACTTCAACTCGATCAGTTCTACTAGTGTCATTCTACAAGGAGGTATGGCTATTGGGTTGATTCCAAGGTGAAGTTCAATCTTGAACTCTAATTTTCTAGTAGGTGATAATCTGAGTAAGTAGTTTGGGAACACATCCTCGTACTCACTAACCACTGTTAGGTTTTGTATCCTCTTCAGTTGAATAGGTTCTATTTCAGAGAGTTCCTCAAACTCATTTTTTTGCCTTCAGCAGTTTAGCATGGCTATGGTTGGACTTCTTGGTAGTCTCCTCATATCTTCGTTAATTCTATAGGTCTCCCCCGAAGGTAGGGTTATGGTTACTCGTCTTTTAGGACAATCTATATGGGATATGTACTGGTCAAACCAATCCATCCCCAAGATTACATCATAGCCATAAAATGGTAAAACATATAGGTCAACTGTCATGAGTATATCATTGAACCTTAGGTCACAACTAAACATTCTTTTTGAAGTCACGGTGGTCCCTATTGGTGTGGACACATTCAAAGTTATGGGTAGTGTTTTTGTCATAAGTTGTAACCTATCAGCTAGTTCTTTAGAGATAAAAGACTTAGAGGCACCCGAGTCAAACAATAGTCTCACAACAACATTAAACAAAAGAAATGTACCTTCCACTACAGGAACCTGGTCTTTTTGAACCTCAACAATAAACATTCTGGCCTGGTTCTGTCCATGGCCTTGGTTTTGCCCGTAATTGGCATTCTATTGTTGTTGTCTCCCTTGAGGACGACCCTTCTAACCTCCTCCTGTGGTGGTTGTTGTTGAGCAGCCTGAGCAAGAGTATTTGGGCAATCCCTAGCAAGATGACCCTTATGTCTGCACACATAGCATAGCCCTTGCCTCCTGGCTCTTTCCTTAAACTCGCTTGTGGTCTGCCCTTGTTTTTGTGGCACTTTTCTAGCATTCTTGCTTTTCTTCTAGGACCTATGATCTTTTTCATCCCCATGCCTTTTATTCTTTTCCCTCATCCATTAGTCTAGGTTGATTTCTTATTTTAGAGTTAGGACCTTTTCCATAACATCTTTATATGTCTTTAGGCCTAGAGTCTTTACTATCTTTTGGATCTCCATCTTGAAACCCTGTACGAATTGATTGACCTTCCTTCTCTCCTTCGTAATCAGATCTGGTGAGAATTTGGCTAGTTTAGTGAACTTCCTTTCATACTTAGCTACAGTCATCTCTCTCTGGTTTAACCAAATGAAATCTTCTTGTAGCTTGCTCAAAGTTTCATCCGAAAGGAGCTTTTCATAAAAGATTTTCGTGAATTTTTCCTAGCTCATTTCTTCAACATTTGTGTTGGGGTCCATTCTCAACATATGCCACCAACTTCTGGCCAGTCCCTTGAAGTGGTGTGTTGCCAGTGCCACCCTTCTTGACCCAGTTACCTTGAACACATTCAGATGTTCTTCCATCGATCAATTCCAATGGTCTGCTGTAATACAGTCAGTTGTACCTTCTAAATGAGGAGGGTGGAGCTTCTATAGCTCCATTAGCATCTTCCTCTATTTCTCATCATCGTGATCCTCTTGAGCCCTTTAACGTTCAGAGCTTGGGCCACAGGTGCTAGTTGCTGAACTGGGATGGGTTTAGGTACTTGAGGCTAAGGAGCTGCTTGAAGCAATATCTAGGGTAGAGTCCTCATTAATTGGTTCATAACCCACCTGTTCCCTCTGCTTTGGCTCATCAGAAGTGGTGGATTGAGTAGCGTACCTTCTTGTTCTAGCTATTGTCTATAAATTTAACACTTTGTCAGTATTTGCCTCATCAAATGTTCTTATATCATGATTCTAGATTCATGTCTCTAGGTTCTCGATTTGTTCAATGGCCTAATAGTTTATGTTACCAGGTTCTTTTTGTTCTTGGGTACAAAATTGATTTCATATGACATACATATAAACAAATCAAGCATGTTTTTCAATCAATCATACAATCAGGAAATTTCATGCTAGCATAGCAAAGTTTCAGGCTTCTATCTAAGCTTCTAAGTTCAAGTGTCTCATACTACTCTAACCCTTCCACTTAGACTTTCACTCAGAAAATGGTCACACCCAAACAATTTCGCAAATGTCTTGATAACTAAGGTTTCTTGAGCCCACTATACCTGACCGTCCCATACTAACCAAGCATAGAGAAACAAGTTCTTTCAAAGCTACCGACCATTCACCAAAATGGTCTATCATTCTCCAAGTCCAAGCTTCTTCCATAACCTCGAATTCCTATGCGTCCCATACAACATAGAAATCAGAGTCATAGAATCTTCTCGATCTCGTGTCCAGACCAAAAAATAATTCTGTTATCATACATTTTCAGCTTCTAACCTAGTCCTAAAGTTTTATGCTTTTGATCCACTGAGTCACCCTTGGCTGCACCCATGTTTCTACCTAAGGTCTCTTCCCTTGACCTATGGTTTCAGTCTTGTTTGACTCAAAACCTATGTCTAGTCAAGATACCACTTTTGGCATCTTTTTCAACTTTTTTCTTACCCTAATTTTTCACCATCTAATTTTTTTCTTTTATAGAAAATAAGAGTATTCTTCAACTCCGACTATTCGTATGTGCTGGTGGGACAACCTCCAGATTGGGCGACAAGACCAAAGTTTGCTTAGCAACCATGCTTTCTAGGGCGGAATAGCCCACCTCCCTTTCAATGTTTAGCTTTACTCGAGATAAGGCTTACCCACTATTAGCTCAACTTGTAATCTTTGTATCCAAACAAAACATTTCAAAACAAATATTTCCTTTTTTGAAAACACTTTCTAAAAAAAATAGAAGGTAGGGCAATCTAATTTCAATAGGTCAAACCTGATTGAGTTATATTTACTAAGTTTAATACCACCATAGGTATAAGACTAACTTTCTAATTCTAGCCCAATAACACTTGTTTAAGCTTAACTTTCTATTTCTAGCCCAAAGCATGTAAAGCTTAGGCTTTGATACCACACTTGTAACAGCCCAACCCGCAAGACTTGATTGTTTAGCTAATCCCAAGGCGAGCCAAGCCATGTTACTTTACAAATACATAACTTGCATCACATTCTATTTCAATTAGCCCAAACAATTTATTATTTCATAATGAGCACACAACCCATACAATTGAAACTTTATTTTAATTAGAATGTTACAAGGGAATATAAGAAATAATCCAATCATTATTTGTTCAATAAAAAAAATGCATATTTGAATTTTAAATAATAAAAGAATACATAATGCAAATTAGAAAAATAAATTTTGCAGAAGTCTTAATTTAAATAATCAAAATTTGGGCCAACATGCCCTTACATTAAAAATAGAAACTTTCTAATTTAAAATTCTATCAAATATTCAATGGCCTTCATGATACAATTTCCTAAAAAAATAAAAGGGGAAGGGGTGAGCACATAGACCAATGGATCATTTCATAAACAACCAAGTTACTAATTCAAATCAAAAGTACATCTAATTTCAAATACTTGTAAACAATTAGGCCATTCAAACAACATCTTTGGTTATTGTTGACATTAAGACTGAAAGGGGTTCTAATCCCTTGATATTCTTATCAAAATACTCCACTCTTGGATGGAAAGACAATTCATCGTGTCATATTCCATTGGAATAAGGATCTCATGCCCAAATTCCAAGTACTTTGGGTTATACCCATCCACACATAGTAATGAGCCCCATATACACTTAATATATGCAAAGAACACTCATAGCATCACTTAAATGCTATGACAATATGTGGTTCATATCTTCAAAGTCTTAAATTTAATTTTCACATATTCTTGAATAAAAAATCAGAATAGTAAAAATTAAGAATAACACAACCAAAAAGCATGAGAACAACACATAGCATGCTTTACAATTCAAATTAAACCAAACATGAAAACTAGGCATGACATCATGTCATGAATACTTGAAACATGCATACATGATAATCAAAATCTACTTCATGATCAAACGTGTAGAAAATTGAAAATAAGCATGCTAAACTAAAAATAAAAGATGCATGAATGTGTTAAAAACTCAAACTAGTAATGTAGGAAATCTCATCCACCTTAATTGTTTGTTTGTAGAAAATCCAGCAGAGGTTTCCTTTTTTAACTTCAAGAATATAAAAGAAATCTAAAACCTTAACTTCTCTCTAAAAATCATTCAAGAGCACAAGAGGGTGAGAAGAGGAAAGAGTTTGTTATGCTAACATGATCACCCATGTGACTTGCACATGCTTAGCGATGCTCATACATTTTTGGTTCCACATAAATTTAAAATAAATTCATATTCTCTCATTTGGCTAGGATTTTAGCACTTTTGGGTTCACACGAATTTAATAAAAAATTCATATCTTTCAATTGGCTAGTTTTTCCCCATTTTCTTTTCAAATTTAGATTCCCTTGAAGCATACTAAGTAAATGAACCCTTAATTATGCAAATGAAATGAATTTTGGATGTGTAGGTCATTCGATGCATTCACTTCATTTCATTTCGTTCCTTTTCTTAAATTTCACTCCCTTGAGAGTTTTTGGACAAACTTAAACTTGCCATTTGATTTTAGAAATGAATTGGACTTCATTTATTATCTCATTATATGCTTAATCTATGTTTGTATATACTCTTTTAAGTTAGAAATATATACACTAAGCTCATAGAGCTTATCCAACGTTACTTTGATATGTAGGTACTCCATGATCGGGTTTCACGAGTTGGTCCCACTATATTACTTGCTTTCTCTTAATTATCAATTGTGTACCTATGTGGAAAGAGTTTGTTGTTTTATTTTTGGAGTAACTCATAATAAATGCTCTAATAAAAAGTACTAACTCTGATTTTATCATATTGATGCTTTAATTAGATAGAGCAATCATAATATTATTTTGGTCCCCACAACATTTAGGCAGTACCTTTATGAATTTATTTCTGGTATTGATACATGAAATATGTATTGTTGTCTTCTTTATGATAACATGGTATTTTTATCTTTATTAATTGGCCAATGAAATAGAACACAAAATGAATAGCAGCATCTCCCTTATGATAGTGGCCAAAAATGTTTTCAATAAAAGTGACAAATTTGCAACCTTTAACAAGAAGTTCTCAAAGCAAGACAAGCATGTTTTCTTCCACTTATTTTCTCTATAGAAAAAGGTGTATGTTTTTAAGAAGACAAAATTAATTAAGTTTTTAATGTAATAAAAATAAGATTGTTGGAAAGGTTAGGAAAGGGGTTGTTACAAAGAAAATACAAGAAACTACTCAAAGTGATGTTACGTTTAAGATTTTCACAAAATTTGTTGCTATCGTGCAAAATATCACCCAAAATAATAGTATTATAATTATATTTATAAGCATTAAATTATTATCATCCCATTTTTCAAGTCAAAATCATTATATTTTCATATATTTGGGGTCATTTGAAGGTATTTATTTGATATATGGGCTCAGAAATCTGCCGAATCACAAGTTCTCAGATAAAATTATACTTTTTCCCTTAGCCCAATGATTTGAAGTCATAGCATCGGCATGTTTCTAGGTCATATTTTTACCACTTTTCCCTTGCATTTTTGACCCTTTCTTCCTTTGAATCACAAGTCCATGTATTAATCATGAGTTTTAAATAAAAAATTCCCACAGAAATATGTTATAACATCATCAAAATCACACAAAATTTGTTGGTGAAACTGTTTCAGATTTTATACCTTTTTCTTCATAGCAACAAGACTACTTTTGGACCTTCGCACTCTCTCATCAATGATTTATTCTTGGAGCTTTTAGTGGCATTGTCTTCTATTCAACTCCTACTTTCAACTCCTACCATGAACTCGAGCATCATCTTCTTAAATTTTCCCCTTAAACTTCTTTAAGTTTGTTTTGCGTTGTATGCTCAACTGATGGTGGAAACTTCTACTTATAACCCCACTTTACATGAGTTTTATGTGACACATGGCATTTTTTCGATACATGACTATGGGTGGGCCATACGAACTGCCACCTCATGCTTTCATTTTGTCAAATGGTACCATGTCATACTTGAAAATCCAACTAGACGACTCTCCACCACCATTCGATAGCCTTAGGGCATCTCTAATGCCATGGTTTATTAAACCATCGACATCATCAATTTCATCATCCACATTATCTACTCATTAAACTCTCACTTATTAAACTTTCACTCACAATGCTATACATTTATTAGATTGTACTATATGGGTCCCACAATCACATCAATTCATTAAATACACTAACTACAATATTTTATTTATAAAATACATTTTTTTTCAAAATACCTATTATTCACATTTAAATTAAAAAGATAATAATTATTTTAATTTATATAAATAATTAAATTTTAAATGTTACTAATCGTTATTTTATAATATTTTATTTATAAAATATATTTTTAAATAAATAACTATTATTTGCATTTAAATTTAAAATTTAAATAATTATTTTAATTTATAAAAAAATTATATTTTTATAATTAATTATTTAAAATATTAATAATCCTTATTTCAAAAAATTATTGAAAAAATATTTGTTAAGTTTTTTAAAACTATTTATTTAATTTAAAAATTATATACATTATTTATTTTTAAATTTAATGATTTATTTATATTTAAAATTAAATAATTATAATATTGTATTCACAAAATATAATTTTTTTAAATACTTATTATTTACATTTAAATTAAAAATATATATAATTATTTAAATTTATATAAAAAATTATATTTTTAATAATTAATTATTTAAAAAATATATTTTAAATTATTTGTCTAAAATATTCATTTTTAAATATCACTAATCGTTATTTTAAATAATTATTTAAAAAATATTTGTTAAGATTTTTTAAACTATTTATTTATTTTAAATATATATATATATATTATTTATTTTTAAAAATTAAAATTATTTATATTTAAAATTAAAATTTATTCTTAATAAATTTTTAAAAATATTATTAAAAATTTGAATATATATATATTTAAAAATATATCTATTATTTTAAATAATTATATATATATAGTTATATATATAACTATATAATTATTTAACTATATAGTTATAATTAAATGTATAACTATATATAAATATATAAATAACTATATAGTTATATATATAACTATATATATAACTGTATATATATATATATATATATATATATATATATAATTAAAAAAATAAAACTCACCGAGCGCTCAGTCTAAACTGAGCGCTCGGTGGGTTTTATCCACATCAGACGCCCAACAGGGACATTGAGCGCCATGTAAGCGCTCAATGTCCCTGCATTGGTGATGCCCTTAGTTCTTCTAAAAGATGACAATGCAATCTAGGTAGGTTGCTTGGTGGGGCTGCATAGTGGGCCCATTTTTTTAATATTTTCACTCAAATTTCTAAGTTTTTTCCTTCATTTTCCACAAATTTTCAAATATGCCTAAAATTCATCTTTAATCAAATATTTTCCTAGGAATTTATGTCCTTTCTCCCAAAAATCAGATTTATCTAATATTTCTCCAAAACTTCCTCTTATTTGACCAAAATACTCGATACAAACGATAAGGTCATTACATATAATATAGTACTTATAAAACTAATTTATTATAAAATTGTCACACATATTTCAAGTTCTTAAATCAATTGAGAGATATAATTATTTATGACATGTTATCAATGTTCTTAAAACATGTTTAGCGACTTACTACAATAAGTGGTTTTAAGTAAATGTATGTCATTATACAAGTAAATATTTACAACATACTAAAAATAGCACATTAGGAGGAATTCAACAACATATTTCATGCACTATGAAAAGTGAAAACCATGTTGTTAAAGTTGAAAGTCCCACCATAACTTCTTGAATGATAGCTTGTGGTCACAAGTAATTAAAAGCTTTTAGTGACTTATTTGACAAATTGTTGAAATTATTTCTTTTTCTTGTAGGGGATCTTCTTCTCAAATTGGGATTTAGCTAAGATAATTATGAGAAATTATGAAAAGTGATAATAGTTATTAGAAAGTAGCAAAGTTGGGGTGTTAGAGATAATACTATCGTAGTTATCTTTAATTAAGTGAGAAACTAGAGCTAATCCACTTTCATTTTTTTTCTTTTTTTCCCAATATTTGTTCACGACCATGAGCTTTTCCACAAGCACATCCATCAATTTACCGCTTCATTCATTATTTTTGAGATGCCATTAGAATTGTTCATTTTATCTCCAAGGTTTATCGTAACACCTTCAAATTGTCAATCATCAATTTGGTTCTCATGACTTTAAAGTAATGACTAAGCCTCATACCTTGAAGACAAGCTAGCGCTAATCTAACAATACAATGCTTCGTAAATATCTATCTTGTAGATTCGTCCAACAATAGAATGCACCCTTTCGCAATAATTCACCATTGACAATTGCCTTTTTTGGATGCCTAAAACAGTGATTTTTGCTAATGAACTTTGCCTTAGATTAATTTCTTTAAGTTATGCTCCTATTGTAACAACCCAACCCCCTAGATATAGGTTTAAGCTCAACCATAAGGCCAGTTGGGTCCTATGTTACATTTATAAGTATACATAGGATGCCACGTACCAAGTATCCCTTCGTTGCACCTTGCAACCACACACTCCAAACATATGTTAAGAACACTCATAGCACGCATATGGGTCACTATGACAGTAAGTGGTTCTTATCTTTACTTTCTTATGTTTAAGATCACATAATTATAAAAGAAATTCAAAACATAAATTTTAGAATTTTAAACAACTAATAAAGTGTGAAAGCATCATATAGCACGAAAACATCATATGGCATGCTTGAAACTTTGAAATAAATCCTAAACATGGATTCTAACTATGGCATACTCTCATGAGTGATTAAAACATAAAAACATGCTAAACTGAAAGTGAAACATGATTAAACGTGCTGAAACTAAAATAAATATTGCTGAAACTAAAAAATATTTATGCATGAACACGCTAGAAACTTGAAATAACAAGACGGATGTTCTAGAAATCCCCTCCACCTTTGCAATGGTTCTTTCTCCAAAAAATTCAGCAAGGTTCCCCAATGTCTAGCACTTTCAAACACCAGCAAGATCACCTCAAACCACTATCCAAAATACTAAAATCAGAACTTCTCAATGAAGAGAGAAAATAGAAGTGAGAAGAGGTGTCAAAAAGAGGGCAAGAACAAACAAAGAAGGAAGTGTTAACTCTTTGTTTTGGGATCAAATGAATGTGAGTAAGAAGGGGGTTGACATAGATGTTCATGAGAACAAGGGCGGACGATTTGGGCAACTTGGGCAGTTCACAAGGCTTAGGCAAGTTTCCAAACAAGAGGGGACGATTTGGCTTGAATAGGGCAAGTGTGCTCATGGGTCCACTCAAGCTTGCCAAATTCTCATGAGCTAATATTTGATTCTCTAGCCTATTTCATAATTAATATGAGAGAGTATATTCAAACTTAGAATCATACTAATCTCAATTGGGACGTCCTCCTTTAGATAGGATCTTACTCATAAAACATTCTTATTTGGCTCCATTGCTTGTTGATCACACCAACACACATGGAATGTTTTCTATTTCTCTATTCTTGGATGTCAAGCAAGGGGAATATACAATCAGCCTTGAAGGGACACTATATCATAGTTTGATACTCAAATCTAAGCTCAAGGAAACTTCTTAATTTAGCTCAAACTCCAAAGTGGCACACTCATAGTGGAATCTCCTTTGATTTGGCGCCAATTTGAGGGGAGGAAACTTTCCTATTTTGATTTCTTGTGTGAGCATGAGGATGGCTAGGATTTTGAGAGCATGGTTCAGATTTTAAATCCTTCTAATTTGGGTTGTTCACATGTGTGCACACACACACACACTTACATATGGGCCGGTTTAGCACAAATGGGGCATGGTGTACATGAAATCAATCTTCTTGAATTTTCCAATTTGTATGGAACGTTTTATTCCTTGGGTAGGTGTGTGCATACATGATCAGTTGTATGGCATATGGGATCATTTTTCATGAATTCAAATAAATGGAAATGTTCCATGGAGCTTCGGGTAGGGTAGGGTGCACACGATCATGGTGTTCTACCCATTTAACTTGCACATATTAGGGGTGGCCATAACTTTATGGGTTCACAAAAATCAAATAAAAATTAATATCTCCTTATTTACAAGGAATTATGATTTATAACCTATAGTTTTAAAATTACATGAACCTAATGAACATTTTAAGGCATGGTTTGGCCCAAGGTGATTTTCTTTCAAAAACTTTTCTTATTTAGAACCCACTGAGGTCACTAGGCACATGAAAATCCAAACCTTGGTCAATTATCCTAATTTTTGGATATTTCATTCATGTTGTTAGTTCATGTCATTCCATTTTGTTTTGGGTCATTTCTATTCCCCAAAGTATCCTAAATGTCAATTTTTTCCTAAATTGGACCCCCTGAAGTGAGTGGGCAAATGAAAACCCTAACCTTGACCAATTGTTCTAATTTTTGGATATGTTGTCCAATTAGTTGGTTTATGTCACCTTACTTTGTTTTAGGTTGTTTTGGGTCCCTATGGGTCACTAAATGAGAGCATTGGAATCTATCAAATTTAGCCTTGAAATGAGCCCAATTTCATTTTGCAGAGACATTTCACTGAATAAAATGATAAATTTCATTTAATTAAGTACAGAGAATTCAGGGTACTACACCTATACTTTTCATACTGCCTAAAGGAATCATAATGCACCACTAATCATTATACTCCTTCAGTCTTGAAAAGTTGCAACCATCTAAACACTAACATATAATTTCTCTTTCAACTTCTATACTTCGAATTCAATTCACCAGTGGAAGGACTAGATCTATTTGTTCTTTTGTTATCACTAACTAATATATCATGCAAACAATGTTCTATAATATTTAGTGTAATTGCAATTTCTACAACAAAAAATTGTTTTGCTTTGGTTTTATGTACAAGCTGAGAATGAAATAGATGTAATTGAAACTGGAGAATTTCTAGTAGCCATGGAAGAAATGGGGAGAACCAATTCATGTACAAGCTAAGAATGAAATAGATGTAATGGCTCTTGTTTAATTACTAAACTACATTATTAAAATGGGGAGAACCAAAGAGAGAGAATTAAGAAGAATAAGAATAGCTAGAGGGACATGGAAGAAAATACCGAAGTCATGCAAAAGAATTAGATGATATGTTTACTTTATATTGTAAGGAAAAATTTTGTTGAAATGAAAAGTAGCAAATGAATGGATTATAACCTGTTGTATATAATGTCCTTAAGACAATTTTGGCCCCACTAATGCTCTCGATTAATGGCAATTGTCTCCTAGGATACTAGTAATGCAATTTCGCAATAGGAGGACTACAAACAATGAGAAGATAGAACACTTAAATGAGTAGCACTCTATTGACATGTATGCAGAAAAAAAAAATGCCAATATGATATGTGTTGTGTATATCGAATAAAAAACCACCAAAAAAATGCTACATTTATAGAGTATTCATGCCCATTATTAACAAGCACATCAACTTCAGATCGTCATATTGCATTTGTGTAGATTATTTTAATCTAGACCATCGGATTATGCCATTTGATTAGTGGGTGCATTATGACCATTAGATTACTTATCATATTAAAATGTCATTCATTTTCAAAAATTTTGCATTAAACGATGTTTATGTTTGCTTAAATGTCATTACCTTTTCTTTAAAATGAAATCATGCTTACTATGCACCAAACAAAAAATTTGTATAAAAATATTTATTTTTTAACCAAAAGCAAAGCCAAGCTGAGCTAGGCTAGGTGTGCGATGATGGCGTGCACGTGTGTGTTTCACTTGCTCATCAACAAAGAAGAATAGCTTTGGTTCTTATTGGTTCCCAAAAATAGAAACTTCCGCTTCTATATATAAGCTTATTTAATCAAAAACTAACACATTTTTTACACCTAAATTGTTTGCAGGTAAGCAACTCTAACCAATAATTTCTCATTTACTTTAATATGGTTTTTAGAAATTATATTGTAACACCTCGGTCCCCGAATCATGTTGGTTACATGCTGCTGACTAAGCATCTTCGTCTCTTACCTTGAGACAAAATTATGCGGTCACCCCCGCCATGAATATTTGAAGACTGGGATGTTACTTGTGTGTTCTTTCTTTCTCACACCAACCCAATACATATTAGTGTGCAGAAACAAGAGTGTTCAACATGAATAAACATAGGGATGGCAAGTCTAACTGTCCTATACCAACTAACATTTTCCGAGCCCACT
The DNA here is from genome assembly GCA_030144865.1 of Tinospora cordifolia. Lineage (NCBI taxonomy): Eukaryota > Viridiplantae > Streptophyta > Magnoliopsida > Ranunculales > Menispermaceae > Tinospora > Tinospora cordifolia. Next base: position 9,956 of record JAJIYU010002128.1, on the reverse strand, counting down.
ATACCTAACTGTCCCATACCAGCCAAGCATAAAGAAACAAGTTCTTTCAAAGTTTCCATTCATTCACCAAACATGGTCAATCATTCTTCGAGTCCAGGCTTCCTCCATAACCCTGAATTCCTATGCATCTCATACCACATAGAAACCAAAGTTATAGAATCTTTCAGATCTCGTGTCCTAACCAAACAAGTGTTACGTTTTCATACGTTATCAGTCTCTAACCTATGTCTTAAAGTTTTATGCATTTGATCCATTGTTCCACCCATGTTTCTACCTAAGATCATTCTCCTAGACCATGGTTTTCAATCTTGGTCAACTCACAACCTCTATCTAGTCAAGACATCACCTTTGGCATCTTTTCGACTTCTAGTCAGTTTCTTGCTCAAATTTTTTAGTTTCTAATTTTCTTTTATAGAAAGTAAGTGTATTCTTCAACTTTGACTACTCATACAAGCTGGTAGGGCAACCTCCAAATCGGGCGATGAGACCGAGGCCCACTTAGCCACTACGCTTTCTAGGCGAGATAACCCACCTCCCTTTCAATGTTTAACTTTACTCGGGACAAGGCTTACCCACTATCAGCTCAACTTGCAATCTTTGTATCTGAACAAAACATTTTAAAAGATATATTTCATTTTTGAAAACACTTTCTAAAATGTTTTTCATTTTCAAAAGTAGAAGGTAGGGCATTCAAATTTCCTAACTCTAATACCACCATAGGTATACGATTAACTTTCTAATTCTAGCCCAACAACAAATGTTTAGGCTTGACTTTCTATTTCTAGCCCAAGGCATCTAAAGCCTAGGATTTGATACCACCTTTGTAACACCCCAGCCCCTGAGACTTTCAATTGGACTTAACTACAAGGTGCATTGGGCCAGTATTACATTTACAAGTACACAACTTGCATTACATTCTATTTCAATTATCCCAAGTCTTATTGATTCACAATGAACACACAACCCAAATAATTTAATTTTAATTTAATAAAACTATTACAAGGGGATAAAAATATTCAAATCTTTATTTATTTAATAAAATAGAAGTACATACTTGAATTTCAAAAAAGAAAAGAGTACATAACTTAAATTAAAAACCCAATTCAATGGAAGTCTTAATTTAAACAATCAAAATTTAGGCAACATGCTTTTATATATAAATTTTCAAATTTAAAACCTTATCTAATTTTAGCGGCCTTCATGATTCAATTTCCTGAAAAGTAAGAGGGGAAGGGGTGAGCACATAGTCCAATGGATCATTCCATAAACAACTAAATTACTAATTCAAATCAATAACACATTCAATTTCAAACAGTTGCATACATTAAGTGATTCAAACAATTTCTTGTTTTCAGTTTTAATTCAGACTGAAAGGGGGTCCAATCCCTTGATGTTCTTATCAAAATATCCCACTTTTGGGTGAAAAGACAATGCATCTTGTCACATTCCATTGGAATTAGGATCTCAAGTCCATATTCCAAGTATTTTGGGTTATACACATATACACATAGTAATGAGACCCATATACGCTAAGTATATGTTAAGAACACCCATAATATCCCTTTGGACCACTATGATAGTACGTGGTTATTAATCTCAAGATCTTTTATTAATCTCATTCACATGGATCATAAATAAAAGAAATAAAATCCAGCATGCTTATATGTGTTATTCAAACTAAAAACATCATAACATGCATCATATACTAACTAGGCCTAAACATGCATAATCTATCATGGCATGGTTTCATGGATGCATGAAAATGGCATATGCATGAATCTAAAAATTAAATCATGAATGATGGACTAAAATTAGATATGCATGATGAACTAATATTAGAACAAGAATGAGCATGCCATTAATCCAAACTAGTAAAGTAGAAGTTCAAGAAATACCTTCTACCTTAAGAAGCTTTTCTCAAAAATTCAACGGAGCTTCCTTGCTTTTATGCACTTCAAGAACAACCAAAAACTTCAAGAATGTAAAAGTAATCTAAAATCCTAACTTCTCACTGAAAATCACTGAAGAATACAAGAGAGGGAGAAGGGGCTGCCAAGAAAAATACTAGAACAAACTAAGATGGAAGTGCCAACTCTTTGCTTTGGGTTGAAGGAAAAGTGAGCACAAAGGAGGTTTATATAGATTTTCAAGAGCACTAGAGGTCGGTTTGGGCATGCTCACACTAGGAAATATTTCCATTCCTCCATGGGAACGTTTAGAAACAATTTTCATCAACTTCTATTCTTGAATTAGAAACTTTTAATCCCATTCCTAAGGTGTTTAGAAATGTTTTTCAGCAACTTCTATTCTTGAATTAGAAGCTTTTAATCTTGTTCCTAAGGTGTTTAGAAACATTTTCCATCAACTTCTATTCTTAAATTGGAAACTTCTAATTTGGATTATTTGGGACATTTTTGGTGTGTAGAGCATGGTGTTATGATCACATAAGGTGGCACACCTGATCATGTCATGCTAACATGATCACCCATGTAGCTTGCACATGCTTAGGGGTGCTCATACATTTTTGGATCCACATGAATTTAAAATAAATTCATATTCTCTCATTTGGATAGGATTTTAGCACTTTCGAGTTCACATAAATTTAATAAAAATTCGTATTTTTAGGTTGGCTAGGTTTTCCCCATTTTCTTTCCTAATTTAGATTCCTTTGAAGCATACCAAGTGAATGGACTCTCAATTGTGCAAATGAAATGAATTTTGGATGCCTAAGCCATTTGAGGTGTTCACTTCATTTCATTTCGCTCCCTTTTCTTAAATTCCACTCCTCTTAGAGGTTTTTGAGCAATTTTAAACTTGCTAATTGATTGTAGGAATGAATTGGACTTCATTTATCATTTTATTTCATTTATTACAAAATTTCAGGGTATTACATAAACAATGAGTAACACTATTCCTATTCAACCTCAGTAGTGAGGTATATCATGACTACAAAAATGCAACTCCTCACTTTTCATCACTCGTGTCTTTAGAGATTACCTGAAAGGAGATTAGTGAGGGTGAGCTAAAGAGTCTTGGATCGTACACAAACATTTCAGCATTATGTTAGTCAAAATACAAACATGTTGTAACACACTGGGACACACCGGGTGACTCAAGTTACTGTCCCCTCTCCTTGGGGTTTTCTTTGGCCTCCATGAAGATTCAAATCAAGGACCTGGGGCACAAGTCCATTGAGCTGGATAGCTTAATGGTAGTGGGTTTTGTGAAATCAAGGTACTTATGCCCCAGTTCCTTGATTCGAATCTCCACGGAAGCGAAAGAAAACCCCAAAAGGAGGAAACAGTACCTTGAGTCACCTGGTGTGTCCTAGTGTGGCTGCTGTGTTAGTGTGTTACAAACAAAAATGTCTTTTTATTGTCATAGCCTGGACACACCTAGGCCCCTAAAACCTTCACATAGGACACACTAGCCTTAGGTGGTGACTCACAAGGTATTGTCCTGCCCCCAAGGGTTTTCTTTCGCCTCTGCGGAGAATCGAACCTAAGACATAGGGCTCAAATACTTAATTCTTTCATCATCCACTACCATTGAGCCAATTCCATGGTAGTAGATTCAGCAAGCTTTACATACTTATCCCCAGGGTCTAGGGATCGAATCTCCGCAGAAGCGAAAGAAAACCTCAAGGGGAGGGGACAGTACCCTATGAATCACACATGGACCGGTGTGTCCGGAAGGGTGTGACAATAAAAAATAACTTAACTAAAAACATAGCTTCACCAAGACTTGAACTCAACACTTTTGGGTCATTATCTTAAACTCTAACCAAATGAGCTTAGCTCAATGGTAGTGGATTTCGTGAAATCAAGGTAGTTATGCCCTAAGTCCTTGGTTCAAATCTCCATGGAGGTGAAAGAAAACCTCAAGGGGAGGGGACAGTACCATATGAGTCACACGTGGCCCAGTGTGTCCGGATGGGTGTGACACATGCAAGCCTTGTAATACATTATGCGTTTCAACAATTCAATTGTTCAAGTTATTGTTGAGACCAAAAGGGGTTTTTCCTCAGCATTCCAACTTAGGTTTAGAGAACTCAATATAACACGCACGGTCTTTTACACACTCCAAAATCCTATCTTGGGTTGATGTCTCACTCGATCATCCAACCAAGGAATGAAGTCTCACTTTGACTCACAATCTCCTTTCAAACAGAGACCCACCTAGGGCTAGGAATACCCACAATGGTGCTAGACTATTGCCAAAGTATCTGCATCACTATGTCGAAATGTGGTTAGTTCTCTTTATCATCTTTGATTAATGATTGCAAGTATATTCACATTTCAAATATCCAATATAAATAATCAATGCATATAAATAAATGAGTTATCATGTTCGTAATCACATTAATCATGATATTCATCATATAGCATGCATAGCATAGATTCTTAATTGTAACATACTTTCATACATAACATGGCAAGTTATAATTTCACAAAATAGATAAACATCCAATTGATAAGCATATACCCCTAGCATGTCTCTATGCAATGAATAACCATATCCACACACAATCATGTGTCATATTTTAGCCAATATAATACGAAAGAGTTTAGGTAGTAACTTCCACTTGTTATTTCGCTCCTCGCATTCTAATTCACGCCTCAGTGGTTACAAATTCTCAACCTAATGGTTTAACATGCACATTCTCATAGGCATAAGTGTTCTCACCATTTTTAACTCCTAAAATTACTATTAAGTGATCTACATGTTGTTTGATACGCAAGTAGGTCATAACTGTCAGATATTATAGTGTTTATGGTTTCATACAAGAATCCAATAAAGTACTTGTTTATCATGTTACCGTGGTAGTAAAATAAGGTTATTCTCGCAATGTGCTATGTGTAGCTTTGTAATAGGCACGAGGTATTCTAGGGAATTGCATTCCGATGCTTTTCTCGCTTCCCTTGTACTTGAGACTTTTACTCATCACTTTTACGATTTAAGGAAAACTATTTCAATGATAATTATTTCAATGGTTAAAAATGTATTATACCTTTTAGTAATCATCCCTCCTTTTATAGTCCTTCCGAATACTTCACATTGCACTGTTATCCTAGGAAAAAATGGTTATTATTCAACAAAGATGAAATGGTGATAGATAACGTTAACGTGGTTTTTACATGAATAAGTAGTTTACCTTCATATGGTCGTTCGACAACTGTGTAGTTCTCCTCCATTCTTACGGTTGATGCACTCTTTCTCTCAGCGTCGTGATGTTGTCAAGGAAGGTTGAATAGGTGAAATTGGTCTTAGACATGCAAGGGAAAATGAAAAGAGTCTACCTATCGCAGCTGATTTCTGGTCTCAGAGGGTTGCACAATTGCAAAGTTTGGTTAGAACAATTAGGTTTTACTTTGAGAGCATAGGACAAGCGGCTGTAAAAATTGAATTATGGTTAGGGTTTCTACATGTATGTATTTATAATGGAGGGCCTCCAGTCCTTGGTTGTTCTATGCAAATAGGCTTTCTAATTTTGAACTCAATCAGAAGACCGCAATCATTGCTCTGAGGACGGCAGTCTTTGGCATGCTCTAATTGTAGGACTACGGTCTTAAGGGTGTCTAAATCGTAGGACTGTGGTTCTCACCGACCACATGTGTTAGACACAGGACTACGATACCACAGGGTGGGTTTCCCCAAATCACAAAACTACAATCCCAAAAATGAAGACCGTGGTCCTTGGGCACAAACCCTTTTTTTTCCAGTTTGTTGGCCTTTTTTATTTGTTTTTCAGTCTTCGGTTATTACATATGTGTACACTATCAATCTTTGTTCTTTAATTTTATCTAAATAAAAATATTTGATTAACCTAAAATTGTCCCAGAATATTGAAAACCTATTACACATTGAAAACCTATATGTAACACCTCGAAATTTGTATAAAAATTTGATAAATAAAATTAAATAAATTAATTCAAGTAAAGTAAACTATGGGAAATTCATAGAAATTAAGGTGTAAAGGAAGTACAATTTGATATATGAAAATTTTAACAAACCGGAAGGAAAAACAAAATAGTGCACAAGGATTTTCCACTGATTATCGCGGTAATGGAATCCACTAGCGTGGTAATGTGTCGTCTACTCAGAAAAATCCAAGTAGAAACACAATTTTAGTTATCGTGGTCCCCTCCCGTGGTAATACATATAAAACATACCCGACAAGATTTTTGGAAAGTTTCCCAATGACTGTGGGACACTCTAATATGAAGGCAACTTCTAAAAATCAATACTTACTAATATTTCTATGTGGAAAACAAGTAAAACAAAGAATTAGAAAGGTTTTTACAATAAAAACAACTAAAAGCTTCTCAAACCTGTCCATTGGAACTCTATATAAACCCAAGCATGAGCACCCATTCTCCTTCTCAAACAAGTGCTAATCATTTCTCTTCTTGCTCTCTCAGCTCGCTCCTTAATGCCTTTTCCATTCCCTAGCTATTCTACGTAGCAATAGGTAGTCATAGGAAGAAGAAAACCTAGAAAGTTGCTGCATAGTAGGAGTTCAAGCCATAAAACCAGTTTTTGAACATTCTTGGAACCACTGGAGGATTTGACAAATCAAAGAAGGTATAATGACCTTGTCTCAGTTCCAAATACATGATTCATGGTCTATAAGTCGATGTGGTAGGATGCCAAAGCCGTTATAGCACACGGGATGAGAGACACATACCCAGAAAACTAGTTTTCCTACTGGTTACCGTCATAGTGATTAATGCTACTGCAGTACTATCGTCGTTTTATTCTATTTTCTAGGAATTTCACCCTGACTACCATGGTAGTGTAATTGATTATCGTTGTAAGGTGTTTGTGACACCCTAGCTCCCAGTTCCCCTCTCTCTCTCTCTCAGTCTACGATGAGTTATCAGGGCCGCATGCGGATACGACGTGCCCATTCGGCATGAGACATCGGGCACGGCTCGTTCACCAAGAGTCGAAGGCCATGTAGTTCATTCTCATTCTCATTCTATTTCATGTTTCAAAAACCTTTTTCAAATAAGTTATGAAATTAATTTGATACGCACAATGATCTTTAAAATGCCAGTTCATTTTACAATAAAACGAGATTCAAAATGCATGCAGCGGTCCTAAATACTTACAAAATACATAGTGAAAGCATATTTAACCAAATGAGACATTTTGCAGCGGATAAAAATTTTAGAATCATTTCTAAAGCATAGTATGAAGATATGAAGATGACCCAATAGGCCTAAATCCCAAAACATTTAATTTACATGTAAAACAATTTAAATAATAGAGGGCACATGCCCAGTTCAACTTATTTACAACAAAATGAATAAAACGTTAAACCGAAAAGAAAACTATGACCACTTCGGAATAAGGTCTCAACCAAAATGACGGCCTCGCATAGCTAGCCTACTCTTGTGGTGTCAATGATCACCTGTAATGAAATAATAGGGTGAGCTCGAGAGCCTAATGCATCGTACCTACCTATTACTAGCATTGTACAAACCAGAATACAAACCATGCAAACACTTTCAATACATTAGGGTGTTTCAAACACTTCATTTGTCATTTCGTCAGAAGGCAAACTGAAAGAGCCCTACTCTCACTATCCCTTGTGTGGTCCGAGAGCGAATTTGTGGGTAACACACGAGGGCCAATTACCTTTCAGCACCATGATCTAAGGATGGAAGTCTGCAGTGACTCTCCGTCCGAAGACGCAATCAACTATCGCAGTCAACTTGGGTAGGGATACACACGAAGACACCCAAAGGCTGGTCATCGCCCCGATACATAAATTTATTAAATCTTAATTTAATCTTCTTTAGTTGCACATTTCATTGCAATTCACACATAGTCATTGTATGTGACACTCAAAGTAAACTAATCAGATATGTTCGAGCATTCATGGAGACCAACGCATGAAACATCTATCTAGGCATGTTATAACACAAGTAACCAAACATCATGGACACACATCAAGTCATTCCAAACAAGATCAATCATATATGCCCTAGCATGCTTCTAAGTATTCATTTAAGGTAAACATACATCATGATTTGCATTCAAAGTTTAGATAAGGCTAGTGAGTAAGGTAATCACACCCACTTTTTCTATCTTCTTCCCTTGTGCCATTACTCATCGTAGCACGTGTTTGGACCTTTAATCTATAGGATTTTAATAATAAGATAATGTGAGTCCATGGCATTCCAAACATGGTCAAAATCCTACATTTGTGTCATTTGCATTGGTATTCAACGGTGTACCCCAAGGCCAGAATGAAAACAAAAGAAAAGACTGGGTACACGATGAGTTACCGTGGCTATGCGAGCTGGAGTCGGCGACATGTGTTTAACACCTCAATACACGGACATTAGTCTAAAAACACACATCAATTCAAGGAAAACAATCTATAATGCTAAGAAAACAAGATTCCAAGTGGGGTTTCATGTTTTACCTAAGCACAAACCGTTTCCAATCGTGCCTCAACTCAGATCCACCCTCATTGATGTTGATCTTTGGTGAATCTATGCTTGAGAATGGTAGAGAAGGCTTTAAATGAGCTCAAACCACCCTTAGAACTCAAAAGAAAAGCTAAGAAACAAGATTAGAAAGCTTAGTGAGAGTTTAGGAGAGAAACCAATGAGTTGCGGTGCAAGAAATCTAGATCTAGGGTTTCTGCGCAAACATTTCTTTTTTATAAAAAACAACGAATTGCTGCAATCATTGGTATTATCGCGGTCACCAACTGCATTAACCAGGCCAACAAATCTTGTTCGTTTCTGGGTTTTTCCCATGATTACCGCTGTCATCTGAAAAATTATCGTGGTAATCAGTATTTCCGCGATCACCAACACCACGAATTATTTTTCTATTTTCTAGGTTTGTCTGAAATTGTCACAGTCATTGACCTTCATTACCGCGGCAACACTAGAATTTCATTGTTTTGCGTCTTTTCTTTGCCATTTCTTGTGCTTTCAGAATTTATATCATTTTTATATTTATTTTAAGTTTATTTGGACTTATTGTACATGGTTTTTGAGTATCTTATCATTTTCTTATTTATTTATATAATTAGTTATTTTATTTTAATTGTTCACCAGTGACGTCAAGGTCTTAAAGACTTTTGGGATATTACAACCTACCCCCCTTAAAAGAATTTCATCCTCAAAATTTAAAAGAATAAGTTACCTGTTTGATGTCATCTTGTCAGGTGTTTCTGGTAAAGAAGTCTAGGTATTTTGTCTACATCTCGCTCTCCAATTCCTAGGTTGCCTCTTCCAGACTATGGTGCCTCCACAACAACTTCACCATAGGGATGTCCTTGGTCCTGAGACTCTACATCTTACGGTCTAGTATTCTGATTACTGATTCCTCGTAAGTTGCATTGTCCTGAAGTAAGATCTCCTCCTAGTGTATGATGTGAGATGGATCTGGCTCGTACTTTCATAGCATCGATACATGGAACACACTATGGATTGAGAAAATTTGGTTTGGCAAGTCCAACTCATAAGCACATTCACCAATCCATTTAAGTATCTCAAATCGATCGATGAATCTCGGTGCTAGTTTTCCCTTGATTCCAAACTATTTGATCCCCTTCTATGGGCTGATCTTCAAGAACACTTTGTCACCTAGCTGGAATTCCAAGGGTCTTCTTCTCTTATCTACATAGCCTTTTTGCCTACATTGAGCTGTAGCTAGTCTTTTCTGAATCTTCTTTACCTGAGTGTTCATTTCCTCTACTAACTCTGGTCTAGTAAGTATTTGATCCTCAAGGTCTGCCCAACAAGATGGTGATCTGCAAGGTCTACCATAGAGCGCTTCGTATTGAGCCATCCATACGCTCACCTGATAGTTGTTATCTGTAACACCCCAACCCCCATGTTTCTTTGATTTGAGTGTTGGACTAAACCACCGTTCTTTTTGACAGTGGACTTAACCAATATGTGGGTTGGGTCCGTGCTACTTTACAA
>JAJIYU010002127.1:0-31944 GCA_030144865.1 Tinospora cordifolia | reverse complement strand
AAATAAAAGAACAACTACTTGAAGATCAATAAAATAAGAAGAGAACTAGAGAAAATAGAAATAGGGGAGAGAGCTTTTCATTCTCTTAAGAATAGGTTGAAGTTCAACCTTAGTACACCATTTACAATGTAGACACCCCTTTATATAGGCTCTTGGTCATTATGGAATGATACATATAATTTACAACACATAAATATAATGGTGGTTACAAAGATATAAATGTCCATAGGTTACATGATATAATATTAAATGGCTATTACAATTTAGGGGTTAAAGAATATTAAATGGCGAGTGGTTATGAAGGCATTCAAAATAATTATTTATAATAAATTGTGTAATATATAAGTATATTTTGTTGAAGTTATTATTATTATTATTTTTCTTTGGTGGAGAACTTCATTTTGAATTACATCGGAAGTAGTTTGGATAACTAGTACTTAGATCATAAATTGGAGAAAGATTAAGCTTATCTTTCTGACCTCTTCCATGAAAAGCAGAAAATATGAAGCGGGTTGGAATATGTTTCCTTTAACTCTTATTTTACCTATTAATGAAAAATTAAGCATAATTTGTTTTTTCATTATTTACCTCCTAATCTTAAAAAAAAAACCAAAAAGAAAAAAGAACTTATTCTAAATATGTTTCCTAAAACAAAGTTGAACTGCGAAGCTCAATTTTAATGTTAAGGGTATTGTGTAAAGGAAGAAGAAGGGAATCTGGACACTCAAGGTTGGTTATATCTACTTCTACTTTATGTTCAACTTCTTCTTGTTACAGCAATGGTCTAGGTCTAAACTCAAGTTTGAAAATGGATTTACTCTATATTTCATCTGCCTTGTATAAAAATTAGAAAATGGATGTGAATTGGATAGTTTGTTTGTAATGTTTTAATTAATTAAAGACTAAATAAACACTGTTTATGAACTGCATATCATATCCTATCTACTTGGAGAATGTTTAAGGATGCATTTGCCTATATTAAGTGATTTGAAAATTGGGATGCCATCCAAAATAAAAAAAAGGCTCATTAAAAAAATGACATTTTATTTTATATCTATGTCTTTGAATACATAACACAAATTCATGGAAATAGTTGCACACACGTGTTTGTGATTGTGTTAGGCAGCCGGGACCATAGAGCAGCCAATAAGAAACACGGGGAAAGGTGTTTGGGAACAGATATCCTATCCATTCGTACTCTTCTTCAACTTTTGTGAACGAATGAGTAGAATAACAAAGCTGGGACGCAAGCAGGAACATAGCTCGCAAGTCACAACAATAATGAACGGATTGATCGACACATATGGCGTTTGTTATCAGCTGAAACGAGGACGAGACGTAGGAGATAGATAAATGGGAAGTTCATTGGCTTATTCTTCCCACCAATTTCTGCTTGCGAAACCACCCCACCCTCCTTCATGTTTATCTGCTCACCTGCGTTGCGTGCCTTTTGGCAGAAGAAGCGGAGGCAAAGTCACACCCAAATGGCGATGCCATGTCTCCCCGATTTCCAAATCACAGGTTTCAATGAAGAATGAGATGAAACCATCTACCTTCTCTTCAACAATCACAACTGATATGCCCCTCCATGAGTCCTCAGGAGTATTTCTACTACTACTACTACTACTACTACTACTACTACTTACTACTCATCTCTGCTTAATTTTCTATTTGTATGTTGCGTTTGAATTGTTGTTTTTCCCCTCTTTTTGCTACAGCAGGCTTCTTTTGATCAATATCTCGCTAATCGCTCACGCGTATTCCAGGCAATTTTCCCGGACAAAAGGAGGAGCAAGAGATTGAATGAGGTCAGGATGAATGGATGTAATATTCAGTTCATGTTTGCTAGCTCAGTCCCTTGTTGATTAATTGTGAATGCTAAGTAGTTAGTAGCGGGCTCATTGTTTCGAGGAGAAATTTGATGAATGCCCATATTGCCTCTCCGTTCTTGGAATCCGAGCATTGGGGTTCACTTCTACATATAGCCATGGTGGTGGCCTAGGCGACGCACATTAACTAGTCCCTCTTTTCTTTTTCTTTTTCTTCCAATGCTACTGTGCGTCATGATAATGATTCCTAAGTGGCTAGGCTTTTAGAGAGAGATTTTGTCTTCCTCGTAACAACGGCCTAGAAATTATTGGACCTTGCCCAATTATTGTTCAAGACCCAAGCTCTCTCTCTCTCTCTCCTCCCCCCCCCACCCCATTTTGACTTTGGACGGTGGTTACAAATATAACCAGTAATTTATTGGTTTGTAATCTCTTCACTGAGCTGAGTGTTGGGAAAAGATCTACATTTAGTTAAGTTGTAGAATGGTGGTAAGTTATGAAAATGGACCATGTCCAAAGATCAGACTAGTTAGAAAAACAAAGATTGAGACTGAAAATCACTTTTATTATCTGAGCTCAAGAGAATGAGATGAGACAGTACTCATAGGAAATTTAAAGCATTTACAAGCTTCTACTCTAACGAACTCAACAACTTAAAAAACTCTCAACTATACTCTGAACTACACGGCTTATTCGTCTGAAATGCCCTCGGCATTACTAAAATCCACTTGCTGAAAACGGAACTGACAATGGCTTTGTCATAATGTCAATTGTTTGCTTGACAAAAAGGAACATGATGCACAAAGAGTTGTTTAGTGGCAACCTTGTCACAAAAAATAGATATTTCTTTTAGAAACAAAAACAATTATATTAATCATATAAGAGAATTACAAGAAAGCCGGATGAGATATCCAGACTTAGAAAGTTTAATACAACGTTAGAGAGATTGTTATATGTTTCTACCCTTACATAACCAGTCCCCAAAAGAGTATCTTATGCCTAATTTAGTATTGAATATCCATGTAGCAAAAAGTCTTAGATCTTTCTAATAGCATCCTTGCCGACTTCCTTTTCTCAGAGAATATCCTAGAATTCCTTTCTTTCCAAGTAGAGTACCAAACAACTGCCAACACAACCTTCCAATAGGGCTTGACTTTTGGAGAAATGCTCAGATCCGAAATGTGAAACAAAGTATCAGCAGCAGGAGGAATGAAGCTAGTGCTGATTTGTCTCCACTCTCTTCATAGGAATTGCACCATATCACACTCTGCTTGCAGATTTCTGGTTGTCTCCCCTTTATTCCTACACATGAGACAAATGGAAGGGTTAAGACTATGGTTAGGAAACCTTTTCTGCATGCTTTCTGCTATCTGAAGTTTGTTTAGGCGGATAATCTACATTAGAATCTTGGCTTTCGACGGTATCTTCATGTTCCAAATGAAATCCACTAGTACGTCCAGTTGTTCCCTTGGCTGAACTGCTAAAGAATCCATAAATGACTGCACAATGAATTTTCTGCCACTATCCTTATTCCATGTTAGTCTATCTTCAACACTTATTTCATTTAAATGGAAGTTGTGAAGAGTATTCAACAGTTCTCCTAACTCTTCCACATACTCCTCACCAATGTTGCTAATAATTTGTAAATTCCAGCCCCATTGAGACCTCCGCTCTACCATATTGCTGCTGTAAAACTCAGAAACTGCAGCATCTTTTTTCTGAGATAGTCTGTAAATATTTGGGAATCTATTCAGAATTTTATCTGTACCACACCAAAGGTTATTCCAGAACTTCACTTAATCTCCTTTTCCAATTTTTCAGGTGATGTAAGGTCTCAACTTTTCATACAACCTGAAAATATCTTTCCAAGGGGATCTATGGCTGACTTTCCTATTCACACCAGCTTCTCTCCCAAAAGCTTTGGACCGTGAATACTTCGCACTATCCGAGCCCACATTGCCTTCAGATTATCCATCATTTTCCATATCCATTTCCCTCATAATGCCATGTTGCGTTTAATCAACCCCCCAACTCCTAAACCTCCTTTTTTTTTATCTCCTTACTGACTTGCTCCCATCTTACCGTGATCTGTCTCTATTCAAAATTTTTGTGTTTCCATAAGAAATCTTGCATCAGCTTCTCCACGTTGGAAGCCACAGTTTTAGGCATGCGAAACACTAAAAGGAAGTAAGTTGGCAAGGCTTCTAGGACAATCCTTATAAATAAAAGTCTACTCCCTCGAGATAGGTAGCTTTTTTTCCATCCTGCTATTCTCTTTTTAATAGTTTGCACCATTGCATCCCAAAATCAAACTTTGTAAGGAAACCTCCTAAAGGTAATCCCAAATAATTAATGGGCCATTTTTCGGGGGAGACACAAAGGGTAGCAGCCGTGTTTTCCACCTTCACATCTTGCATATTGAGACCTAGCAGATGGCTCTTGGCACCATTTATCTTCATCCCTATTAGGAAGCAGAAGGTTTTAATCACATTCTTCACTGTTTCAATTTCCTCCTTATCTTTCATAAAAATGAGACAGTCATCAGCAAATAAAAGATGGGTAAGCTGAATTTTATCCTTTCCAATCGATATTCCTTCTAGTTTACCTGCTTGCACTGTTTTTTGCATCACTCTTGTAAGAGTTTTTGCAACTATGGTAAATAAGAAAGGAGATAGAGGGCCTCCTTGTTGAAGGCCCCTATGCCCGTTGTTTCCCCATAGTTTTCCATTTATGAAAATTGAAAAGTTCATTATGCTGAGGCATGCCTGCATCCACTTTCGCCATTGATACCCAAATCCTTTTTGTTGCAGCATGAAGTCCAAAAAACTCCATCTAATTGAGTCATAAGCTTTGGCTAAATCCACTATTAAAACATACCCTTGTTTTCCACTAATTCGAGGCTCTTCCATAGCTTCATTTGCAATTAGGATTGCGTCAGTTATTTGTCTGTATGTAATGAAAGCTGTCTGATTTTCGCTTACTGTTTTGGAGAGGATTGTTTGGAGTCTATTTCCCAATGTCTTGGCTATAATTTTGTAAAGGCTGGTAGTAGACTAATGAGCCGAAACTCTTCTACCCTCATAGAGTTTGTCTTCTTCGGAATGAGGCATATATAAGTTTCATTCACCTTCCTATTCACAATCCCGTCTTGGTAAAATTCCTTCATGCAAGCGAAAATATCCTTAATGTTGTTGAAAAAAGGCCATGGTAAAACCATTCAGACCTCGAAACTTTTTCACCATCGCAGTTGAAAATTGCTGTTCTGATTTCCTCTTCCTCAAACTCCCTTTCTAACCATTTACTTTCTTCAGTCTGGATTTGCTGCCAATCCAACCCTTCTAGTACCCATTTGATAGGTGTAGACTCCTTCAATAACTCAGAAAAATAAGTGAGAATAATATTCTGGATATCATGATCATACTTCACTCGATGGCCTTCATTATCTTATCTTCAAGTTTCGATATTACAGCTCAGGATTTCCTAAGGAAGAGAATCCTGTGGAAGAATTTAGAATTGACATCCCCCTCTTGAGCCCATCTTAATTTAGCCTTTTGATGACATTGCTTTTCTTGCCTACATTCAATAGTTTGTAAATCTTCAATTAGCTTCCTCCTTTCTTCCAGCAGGGCTTGTGAATCATCAGTTTCCAATCGTCTATCTACCTCTGCAAGACATCTCTTAGGATCTGCTTCTTTGCCTTGGTCCAAATTAACTTGCCCCATCGACCATTCTTTCAATTTACTCTTCAAATTATTAAGTTTTTGCATAATCTTGTAACCTTCTGATCCCTAACTTTGATCAGATTTCCATTTTGTTTTCATCAGCTGCCTGAGTTTAGGCTGTTTAAGCCATTCATTCTTGAAGCAGAACGGGGCAAGGCCCTAGTTGGATTTTTCAGTGTCCAACAAAATTGGCCAGTGGTTTGAAGTTATCCTTCGGAGGCCCCATATGCGCTGTTGAATAAATTTCTCACACCAAGCTTCATTGCATAAGAATCTATCTATTTTGAACATAGCTGGATTGGTCCTTCCATTGCTCAAAGTGTAGGACAAGTTCTTCATATCCGATTCAAACAATTGCATATCATAGATCCACGCATCAAACATTCGCATCAAACCGTGATTTGCTGACTGTTTCGTTTCTCCTCCATAGCTCGAATCATGTTGAAATCTCCACCCAAACCCCAGGGTTCCTGTATGGTGGTTGACATAACAGTAATTTCAGTCAGACAATTTTCTTTGCCTTGTCTATCATATGGGCTGTACATCGCTATGAACCGCCAAAACTCCTCTCCCCCTCATTTGATTTTGATGGACAAAGAGTGCATCCCTTCCTTTCTATCCACCACCTTCAGATTACGCACGTCCCACATGATTATAATTCCTCCTGATGTGCCATCTGTTGGAAGCATAACCCATTCCACAAAGCACTTTTAAAGAGCTGCACAATCATATTTTGATCAATGACTTCCTTTTAGTTTCTTGTAGAGTGATCAAGTCTGCTTTAGTTGCTGACACTGTTGATCTGATTAGCCTTCTCTTTGACTCGGGACCACAACCACGTATATTCTAGCTTAAGATCTTCATTAAATATGTAGACAACCCAAGATACTCAATCATGGCTTACTGGATTGTCACCAGTTGCGCATTGATCGAGAGAAGAAAATCTTTGACCCTTGCATATTTAGTCTGTTGAGTATTCAATTCATGTTCTCCATTGTCAGGTCAATACATCATTTGTTGTTCACTTTTTGAAATGATTCCCTCATAGAGATGTTGCCTAGCATTCTCAGTGGATTGTCGGCCATTGCTATGCGTCGTCAATGGCATGGGCCTGTTCCTTGCTCGAGATTCCTCTGACTCACTAGAATAAGTGGGAGCGATTGGATTAGAGTTAAAATTGCGTACCTGTGAATGATCGTCATCTTCCTGGTCTTCAGTTCCGCTTCCCGGTCCTGTTTCCACTCCAGCGAAATCAACATCAGTGTTTTGGGTTTCAAGAACTCTTTTAGAGCCATCCCACTCATGATCATTCTAATATTCTGATTCCATCCTAAGATCAGATCCACTTTCCTTCGTTCAGTTTGCACACTGGGCCATCGCACTTGTTGTGGCCTTCTCACCTTTTTTCCTACTCCGTTGGTAAACTTTCAGAATGGGCCCCGTCAACTTTTGCCTGTCCAGCCTATCTTCCTTATATCGTTGGTGGATATCTCTTTCTCTGGGCATGTTAATTTGCATTTTTTTATTTGGGCTTCTAGGCTCCAATCCACTCTTTGTTCCCTGCTCATAGCCCCAAACCCAATTCTCGCTCTCCATTCGGTGGGTCCAACCTACTTGTTTGTGGTCGTTTTTTCTGCTGGTGGGGGCCCCATTCTGCTAGGCATCGTTTTGCTAGCCTCCGTTGTTCGCCTTTCATTGGTTTCCCTGACTGCTTCCTTTGCCTTTTCGCCTGATGTGAGATGGCCTTCTGATATGTTGTCATCATCTTCGTCTTCAAGATCCTTGTCATCGTCTTCGTTGCTGGAGATTTCGATCGTCGCTTGTCGCCGGTCAGTGAACCGCCAGTTGCCGATATTCGATATTCCTTTAGGATGTTTTCTAGTGAATTGGTCTAAGAGTTGCTGCCGGAGCTCCCTTATTTGTGCTCCCCAGTTTCTTTCGATTTCGACCAATCGTAATTGTTGTATACCATCCTTATCATATATGTTGAAATCTTTCGGAAGAAACCTCAAGTCGTGTCCTTAGAGTTTTAGAAAAACCATCTCCATTGACGTCGACAAGCTTGTGATACTTGCGATGTCCAGCAAGCCCCCACACCATTCGCCAATCTTATCAAACATGTGAACACTCCATTTCTCCGGCTTTATTCCTTCTATTCCGATCCAGTTATTTCGGCACGCCACCTTAGCTCTGTCATCGGCCATTTCTTTACGCCATTCTTCAAAATAAAAGCCCCTTAGAGTTGTCTGGTATTTGCTAGCTCGAATAATACAGACCTCCGCATCGTCCTGATAATAGAGCAAACCCCTTGCAACATCTAGTCTTCAAATATGAATCTCCCTCTTCAAAATCCTTTGAATTGATTTTTCTATCACTTTCCAGTCAGTCTCGTCAGATGTTCTGATAATGAGTTCCATGTCTTTTATCCCAGAATGTAAAACTGGATTGGCAAAAGGACAACTATGCTTACTACTAAGAATTCACACTAGAGAATAGGAGGTCTTGGCAAGTGTTGTGCGGCTTAGAAAGAGGAGATTGTAACCAAAACAACTTTGAAATAACATTAGGATAAGTACGGTGCACAATCTGTATGCTTGAACGAGCAACATTGCATTGCTTTTTGGAAAACTCTGAAACAATATTCTGACCAAGAAAATTGCAAAATTCAGAGGTTGGATGTTGATTTTCAAGAAAAATTACCTTGATTCTCACCATTATAACCAAATAAAGTGATGAGGGGAATAAAGAAAATGAATGCTATGACAGGAAGTGGCTTCCAAATATCATAATATATACTTCACAACTTTCCAATGAATAATGTTAACTATAAAGGAGATGTTTGGGCTTGTTACAGTAATAAATTGAAGAGTACCAATTTTACTATGATACAAGTGCACATTTGGAAATTGATCAATAGATTGAGCTAAATTTGATGGACTTGCAACCATGGGGGTTGGCATAGTTTGAGCATTGGCCATATTAGTCTTATGAAGAAGACGAGAAATTGTACTTTTTTTGGTTGAGAAGTGTGCCACAATTACTATGTTTAACTTCAATACCAAGAAGTAAGTGAAATCAACCAAGTCTTTGAGAGCAAATTCAACATTCCATCAAGAAATAAGTCTTCAATTCAGTGAGATTGCATCTAAGAAGAAAAATATCATCAACATAAACTAGCGAGTGATAGAAGTTGGAATGATGCAAACGAATAGAGAGTGACAACCTTTAATAACTTTTTTTTTTTTTTTTAAAGAAACAAGAATTTTATTGATAAAAAAGAGAAAGTACAACAACTCAAAACAACTTAACACTTAGGTCCCCCTTACACTCACAACAAAAGCCCCAGCACCAATTACAAAATATTTCCCCATCCCCAAAGCCATTTCGAAATGGAGTAACCCAACGACAGGGAGCTATTACTAACCCAAAAGGAAGCTAGGGCCATAGATTCTTCCCAAATCTGGATTGGGGGAAGCCCCTTTCCTTGAAAAATTTTAACATTCGCTTCTTCCATACACTCCACAACACCGCCAGACTGACCACCACCCAATAAGCCCGCCTTTTCAATCCCAACTCCTCTCGAAAAGGACAAACATTGAAAGGAGTATCCAACTCATTCCTCTCTGGATAGATACCAAAATGACTCCTCTATCTAGCTTGAACATAGCTGGAAAATAGACACCTTAAAAATAGATGATCTACTGATTCACCATTTAGCTTGCACAAATGATAGCACGAAGGAGAAATATAGTGACCTTGAAAACGCTTTTAAATTATATCCCCCGTATTAACTTTTCCATGGGTCACTTCTTACGCAAAACCTTGACTTTAGAAGGGACTAGGGCCTTCCAAATCTCATGGCATGTATGCTTCGAAATGATCTTGCTGGTGTCAGACAAAGACAAAAAGAAGGATTTAGAAGAAAAGTCTCAGAGGATTCTCTAAACCACACTAATTTTCTTGCTTGCTTGTCTTGAAGCACACACTCCCTCAATTACTCTAAAAGATCATCCTTCTCCTCTTCACACCTCCCTCTCCTGGAAGACCTCAAATGAAGATTGCACTGGATTGCACCTGACCATTCAACCTAGCTGCTGAAAAAAGAAACTAGACGATGATGAGCTCTAGATTGTTTGTACAACCTAGAAATAAGCTAACAAAAGCCTCATTCCTCCACCAAACATCTTCCCAAAATCGAATATCATCTCCTTTTCCTACTTTCAATTCAATGCTTGTTGAATAGCATTGGTATAGGGAATGGATGAACTTCCACAGACTGCTGAATGTTGCTAACTCCTTTTGATACCTGCGTCCCTAGCATTAATGTCTCTACCATGTTTGATTTTAATCACTCGAGCCCATAAATGATCCTGCTGTCCAAGGAGTCTCCAAGCCACTTCCCTACTAGGGTCTTATTCCTATTCACAATGTTACCAATCCCTAGCCCCCCATACTCCTTTCTAAGTTAAGTTGAACCTTGCTCCAATCCACTATATGAGACCCTTGACCATCTCCCCCTCCTCTCCACCAGAAGTTCCTCATTAATCTCTCTATCTTGAAAGCTTTTCCTTTGGGAATCTTAAAAATTGATAGGAATTATGTTGATAAGGCATCCAACACCACTTTAATCAGAGTGAGTCTGCCACTTTTAGAAAGGAGTGCTCTTTTCCATTCGTCTAATTTCTTAGCCACCATAGAGACTACTGACTTCGAAAAACTTTGGGACCCCGGGTTTCCTCCTAAAGGCATTCCTAAATACTTCAAGGGCCATTCTCCCACTTCACATCCTAACTGAGCTGCAATTTGATGCACCGTCTCCTCTTCTATAGAAATTCTAGCTAAGCGAGTTTTATATATGTGAGGACGCGTCCTTGAAGCCCAATAGAAGCATTGGACGATTCTTAGGGCATTCTCCACATTATCTTTCACTCCATCCAAGAAAAGAAGAGTATTATTCACGAAGTGTAAATGCGTAACCTCAACAAGGTCCATACCTGCCACAAATCTCTGGAACCCCTGCTACTCCTTCCCTTTATCTAGCAATCGCCCCAACACTTCAAGCACCATAGTGAATAGAAAGGGAGACAGTGGATTACCTTGTTTCAATCCCCTAAGAGCTTCTATTTTACCCCTTGTCCTTCCATTAATAAAGGTGGAGTATGTAACGGATCTCAAAGAGCCTGGAATCCATTTTCTCTAGCTCTTGCCAAAACCTTTCTAATCTAATATGAAATCCAAGAACTTCCAATCAACTGTGTCATAAGCTTTTTCAAGAATTTCAAAGGGACAACCTTTAATAACTTGAAAAATATAACAATAAAAGCACCAACAAGCTTTTCAGTCCAAGTGTGAGCAGCTTGTTTAAGGCCATAAAGTTCTTATGTAAACTCGAGGATCTCAAGAGGTTATGATGTAGAGGTCCAACGGAAAGAGAAGTGCCGAGCCTTTGACCCGTCAACCTCTTCCTAACTTGGGACTCCTTTAGTGTCTCTAGCTAGGGGGCAACGTCAGACTCTTAGGGAAGGAGATAGAGATCGGTCTCAACAACCACAACTTGACCATTGCTTCCTTTGCCTTCAATGAGTTTGTCAAGGTAATATTCTTCGATTACTTGGCAGTTTCGCTGCTCTTAATACCCCATTCACTTCACCTTTTTATTGCTTGCAGGCTGCGTGTTGATTCTTCTCCACCTTCTAGAAATATGATAGCTCAATCGACTCCCCCATGGAAAAGCAAGAATGAAGGACGGATGGCCAGGATGAAGAAAGAGTTGGAGAAGGCTGACTTTGTCCTAGCAACATGAATTTTTGAATTGACGAAGGCCAAGGGGTAGATGTCAGCTTTGGAGGAGAGAAACCCCCTCCTGTAATTTAAGGTTTAGGATGTTGGCATTTGAGTTGTGGAGGATTTCAAGATGTAGGTAGAGATGGACAGCATTTGCACAAAGGAGTATGATTAGGGACAAATTAACATGCACCTGGACTTTAACAAATGCATCAAAAGGGCAAGTGAACCTCAACGCATTCAACCCACACATGGCAGCACAAGAGGGAGGAAAATAGGAGGTTGTCATATAAAAAGATAGTGAGGTTATTTTGGAGGAAGGGTAAGTCCTTGTGTTCAGGCAGACGATGAACAACGTAACCCTTGTAACTTCTTAATTGATACATCTACTTTTCATGGATTAATAAATTTTAACTTTCTACTTGTAATGTCTTCTTTTATCTTTTTCTATCTCTTTTTATTTTAACGCTAGTTTGTTTTAAGCATTGTTATTGAACTTCGGATTTTCTCTTGTGATTTTGAGCCTAGCAAATTTTTGGGACTTGGAAAGTGTTCTACTCATGAATTGCCTCTAAGACAAGTAGATATGCTAGTGAGCACTTTAGGTCCATTTGATCATGCATGGTGAGCCGAGCACACATCTTATAGTTGTCTAACCATCATTCATGAAGGATTAATATCTTACTTGGTCTAAATAGAGATCTTGGACTGGGAATGATTTTCTTCATAAATGCACTAACTTAGAAACATTTGCTCTTATGTTGATGAAGTCTGAAATCTTCTTCATGTTTGATATTTTGAGGAGATATATTTGCTTTGACCTGGGGTAATTTAGAATCTTTAGGGCCTTCTTCCCAGCAACACTCCAAGTAGAGTTATCTGCTCAGACCCTAGGAAATAATGTGTTCTCTTAGGTGAGGTTCCCATTATAGGTTTTCACATCCTTTGGGGGATGGGCATTTTCAATTTCCCATGTGAAGGCTGTAAGAGGTTTAGTGTATTCATCCTAATGATGAGCAAGAAAGGCTTGGGGAGACTGATAGGATTGAGGAGGCAAAGGAAGACCACTCTACTGAGGCTGAGGTCATGGTCTTCCAGTTCAACCTTTGCAATGATGAGATTGGCTCACCTTAGTTTCTACAAGCTTAACAATCCTAGAACTATTAGATCGAATGGATGAGGATGCCATGGTATTATCTCCTCTTCTTGTTTTTAGTGTTTTTGAGATCGTTTGGTTGGGGAGTCTTTGATGTGAATTGAGGCATACTCACTTTCTTAGGTTTTGTGGAAGCGCTTTACTTTTAAGGGGTTCATCATCTTTCTCTTTCATAGCATTTGTCTGTGGAGGGGGTTGTAGTTGAGGCTAAAAGAGACCGGAGAGCATAACATATGAGGTTTGCTGGTGTTCCATCATCATTTGAGACATTCTTTTGACTCTGTTCTCTAATTTGATTTGTGTAGAAATTTTTAGCAAAGTTCTTTTGCAGGATGGTCTTCCATGATTCGGTCGAGGGCCTTCTAATAAGGCCATTAATTCTTGAGAAATAGGTGCTTCAATAGTGTTGAAACTTATCTTTGCAATTTGCAATGAAGTCAAAACATGTGCAGCTATTGATTCGACAAATAATGCCAATTGTTGGTACGACATTTGACCAAATACAGGAAACGATAACTACTGTAAATTGAAAGAAAAGATAAAGAATTTAAGGGAAAGACTCAAGAAAAAAAACCCTCTTTATTATTGCAGCAAAATTTTGCTTCTTCACTCATTTTCTTTTTTCTTTTTGGTAAACAAGCATACTTATTTACAGTGGTAGCAGGGCAAACAATTTTGAATTTGGTGGTAACGTGGATAAGATAAACTTCCACTCCGATCAGGGATACGAGGATTTGTTAGATTCATTATCTATCCAATGTAGATAGTTTTGATCCCATTTTTTATGTGTTATCCAAGATTTCTTGTCTGGAATATCAGCCTCTTTAATTTTCGTTAGCTCGACCTAACTTAGCTGTCGTATGCTAAGATTGGCATGGCCAAGTTGTTTAATGAATTTAATTCTTTGTGGGGTAGGAATCAAATGATATCCACAACTCCTTCGCTTAGCCATGCAGGGTCTAGAGTAGGGGGCTTCCTTGTTAAGTGCACCTTCTTTTTCGAATTTCGTCAATCGTGAGCTTATACCATCATATTTAAGTTCATCCCCATGTTTTTATTCAACTCGACTTCATCAACTCCTCTTTGCTATCTTGTTTATGTCGAGCTAATAGTGCAACAATAACCAGCACACTATTTCTTTTCTTGATCAACCCTGAAATGATAACCAAAATAGCTTAACCTAGAACTTTGACCTATCTAGAGGCCTCACTGTTGGAGGCATTGAAGAAATTATCCAGCTTCTTAGTAGATTGAGTACTATTACCCTCTCCCATGAGCCAAATGGAATTATTTGACCAATGGATCCTCTAAGAAATATACATGTAGCTTTTTTTTTTCTCACGCCTTTCTTTACAAACTTAATCAAGCTGTTTCTAAATAACACCTTATATCCAAACTGCAAAAGTCCCATCTAAAATTTATTTTTTGGGGTGGACATTTGTAACACCTTGCGTCCTCGGAATTCTCTACACGTGGACCACACCACTTGGCCAGGAGGCGGGTCAATGTTACTTTATTTCATTCTTTCCATTTTAGTCCCAAGTATCTAGGATTTCCTGAGTAACATTAACTTATAATATTGCTAAATAAAAGAACAAGATATCTTGAAGAAAAATAATTCAATATTATTAGTTCAATCCAAAGGTACAAAACTTTTATTTGTTTATTATAGTAGAAATAATCTCAAATAACAAAATTTGGGTCAACATGCCTTACAATTAAATAATTTCTTAAAAAAAAATTTCTATTTGACATTTACGTTCTCTCTCTGTTTGTCAATTCCCTGAAATGTTAAAAGGAGGAAGGGTGAGCACATAGCCCAGTAGATCATTTTAAATATTTAAGTCATTATTTCAACAAATGAGGTATACATGTCAAACACTTCCAAACGTTAAATGATTCAATCAAATACTTGTTTAAAATAATCCTAATTAAGACCGAAAGAGGTCAACTTCGGTGTTCTTATCAAAATTCAAATCAAAGCAGGAAAGAGCAATCTTTATGCTAGTTTCCAATGGATCTAAGGTCTAACCTATTATTTGAGACTTCAGGTTTTATCCGTGTGAACTAGGGACAAACCCCATCGTTCCAATCTTAAGAACGCCCACAATAATCTCCTTTCGGATATTGTGCTAGTACGTGGTTATAATCTTAATTAATCTTTCTGTTAAGTGTAAAACATGACATTTATCAATATAACTAACATGATTTAGAAATTTAACATATGAGCATAGTACAACATAGCATGGATCATATCATCACATAACATACATCTTTATTCATGCAAACCTAAGCATGTGACATTTAGGCATGGTATGTATGATTATTTCAACATAGAACATGCATATTCAAGTATAATTATATCTGAACATTTTCTTGAAATCAAAATGATAAAGTAAAATTCAAAATTCATTTCCACCTCAAATAGCTTTAATCTTTAAGCTTCTCTGTTGAATCTCCTTCTAGCACAAAATTTGTGTAGAACTTCGTTACTACTACTCTGATTGCTGTTTAGAACAACTAAAGAAAGAAAAAGAGATGCCAAGAGGGAGGCAGAGGGAGCAAGAAGGGACTTGTCCAGTTCTTGCTGGGATGAAGAGAATGGTGCTGATGCTTGGATTTATATATATATATATTTGAAACAGAAACTAAGATTATATTAATAATAAAAGAGGATTACAAACTATGGAAGCATATTTCTGCTAGATGAGGTATCTAGGATACAAAGAAAAAACTACAGAGAATGTAATACACTCCTCGCCTTACATAACCACTCCCCAGAAGAGTAACCTAAGCTTATTTTATTGCTAAATACCCATGTTGCAAACAAGATGTTCGATCTTTCCCACACTAGCCTTTTGTATTTCAATTTTCAAAAATAGTCTCAAATTCCTTTCTTTCCAAATGGTGTACCATATGGCTGCCACCACCACCTTTCAGTATGGTCTGATACATCCTTCAATGACCCTTTCTAGAATGCAGACTAATGACCGAAAATTAGGAGGAATGAGGGCAGGATAAATCTGCCCCCATTGTTGTCACACCGATTTCACCATGTCACACTCTGCCATCTAATGTTGGTTTGTCTCCCCATGGTTCCTGCATAGAATGCATATAGACAGGTTCAAGGTAAAATGAGGGAGTCTTTTCTGTAAATTTTTAGCAGTTTTCAGCTTATTCAGATAGATGAGCCACATTAGGATTCTAGCCTTCATTGGCACTTTTGCCGTCCAGATAAAGTCCATAGATGACTGTTGCAGTCTATTCAGTTGTGAAGGATCTGACTGTGAATTTTCTGCTTTGGTCTTTTATCCAGCAAGGCTTGTCTTCTGCGCTGCTATTGGTGGAATAAAAGTTATTTAGGGTGTGAAGTAGGCCCCCTAGCTCCTCCATTATGGTTTCATTAACATTGCTAGTTATATAAAGGTTCCAGCTTCATTGTGTCCTCCCTTCCACTATAGATTCCATTCTTAAATTTGAGATTGTGGCTTGTTTTCTATTGCTTAATCTATAAACATCAGAATATTTTACACTGAGAGGCTCTTGTCCACACCAGTTATCCATCCAGAATTTGACTTAGTCTCCTTTTCCAATTTGCCAAACTACATGTGGTTGAAATTGAGCGTAGATTGTGCATGTCTTTCCAAGGGGATCGATGGTTGCATTTTCTGTTAACACCTTCTTTCCTAGATTTTTTTGAGCCATGTATGCTGCGCACAATTCTAGCCCACAAGGCATTCGGTTTCTCCAACAACCGCCACAACCATTTCCCTTTCAAAGCTAAGTTCCTCCTTATCACTGCCCCCACTCCTAACCCCCCTTTACTTATGTCTTGGCTAACTTGTTTCCACCGAACCATGCTTTGCCCTTTTTTTAATTCCTTATGGTTCCATAGGAACTTCCTCATCAGATTTTCAATGTTGATTGCCACTATTCTTGGTATCCTAAATATTGCGAGGAAGTATGTTGGCAGTGCTTCCAAAATCGTATGCAGAAGGAGTAGTCTTCCTCCTCTAGATAAGTAACTCCTTTTCTAGCCTGCAATTTTTCGTTCTATTGTGCGTATCATTGAGTCCTAAAATCCCACCTTGTATGGATTTCCAACAAGAGGGAGGCCTAAATATGTAATGGGTCATTTCCCAGGAGAGATCCTCAAGGACACAGCCTTGTCTACAACCTCATCTTCATTAATGTTGAGGCCCAGCAGCTGGCTCTTAGCTCCATTAATTCTCATTCCAGTTAAGAAGCTGAAGGCATGCAACACATTTTGGACTACTTCGATTTCCTTCTCATCATCTTTCATGAATATGATGCAATCATCCGCGAATAGGAGGTGAGTGAGTTGAATATTCTCCTTGCCTACAGTTAGGCCTTCTAGTTTTCCTCCTTGGACAGTTTTATGCATAATTTGTGTAAGAATATCAGCCAGGAAAATAAATAGGAATGGGGATAGGGGGTCACCTTGTCATAGCCCCCTAGACTTATTGAACTTCTCCCTTGGTTTTCCATTTATAAAAATAGAATAATTGACTGTCCTTAAGCATCCCCAAATCCATTTCCTCCATAATTCCCCAAAACCTTTGCCTTGCATAACAATATCAAGAAAGCTCCATCCTCATGAATCATAAGCTTTTGTTAGGTCAACTTTCAGCAGAAAACCTTTTTTTTTTTAGAAACCCTGTATTCTACAACTACTTCGTTGGCAATCATAATCGCATCTGTTATTTGACGGTCCTTGACAAAAGCTAGCTGATACTCGCTAATTGTTTTGTGGATGACATTGCGTAGACGATTTGCCAACACTTTAGCGATGATCTTATATAGGCTAGTTGTTAGGTTAATGGGCCTAAAATTTTCTACCTTCAATGAATCCTTCTTCTTTGGGACAAGGCATATGTATGTCTCATTGATTTTTCTATTGATGACTCTATCTTTTTAGAACTCTCTCATGCAAGCTGGAATATCCTTCTTGACTACATTCCAGTTTCCTTGGAAAAAAACCAAGGTAAAGCCATTCGGACCTGGGGCTTTCCCTACATCACAGTTGAAGACAACTTCTCTTAATTCTTCTTCCTCAAAATTTCTTTCAAGCCATTTATTGTCTTCTTTTGTTAGGGGCTAGCAATCAAGCCCTTCAGCTTTCCATTTATCAAATCTTTTGTCCTCCCTCAGCTCAGAGAAATGCTGCACAATTAGGTTCTGAATCTCCTCTTAGAATCAACCAATTGACCTTTTGTATTTTCCAGCTTGGAAATGATGGCCTGGGATTGGCGAATGGACGGAATGCGATGAAAAATTTTGAGTTGACGTCCCCTTCTGTAGCCCAGTTTATCTTTGCCTTTTGCTTGCAAAGTCTTTCATGTTTGCATTCAATGTCCTGGAGGCCCTTCACCAGATTTTTTCTTTCTTCCAACTCCAGTCTCCAATCTATCTTTATTAGGTGAGATTTAAGATTATCTTCTATTACCCTATCCTTCACGACTTCCCTCTTTGCCCACTCCTTTACCTTTTGCTTTAGATTTTGAAGTTTCAGCATGATTTTATATCCTTCCCACCCCTTGTAAGACTCCTTGTCCCATTCCTTATGCATCATTAAAAGCATTTTCTTTTGAAGGAGCCATTCATTGTTGAATCGAAAGAGGGAGGGCCCCCATTGGATTTGTTCAATATCTAGAACAATTGGCCAATGATTTGATGTTATCCTCTGAAGACCCCAAACTCTGTGCTACTGGAATTTCTCACTCCAAGCTCCATTGCACAAAAATCTGTCCAGTTTAGACATTGCAACTCTATTCCTACCATTATTCCATGTGTAACTCAGGTTCTTCAGTACAGGTTCAAATAGTTGCATATTGTTTATCCAATCCTCGAACATCCTCATAGTGGCTGTTATGTGTTGACTGTCCTTCTTTTCAATGGTAGATCTTACCATATTGAAGTCTCCTCCCACACACTAGGGTCCTTGGATGTTAGAGGATAGGGTAGCTATCTCAATCAAACATTCCTCCTTTCTTTGCTGGTCACAAGGGCTATAGACCGCTGTGAACCAACCCCACTCTTCCTCCTCTCCCCTTCTGAATTTTATGGACAGCGAATGCGTCCCCTTCCCATCTTTCCGTGACTTGGATATTTTTGGTATCCCACATGATGATGATACCCCCAGCTGTTCCTGTTATCGAGATAGTTGCCCAATTAGTAAATCTTTTCTTCCATGGGGAAGCAACCAAATGAGGTTCATAGACCTCTGGTTTTATTTCCTGTAGAGATATTAAGTTTGCCTTTGCAGCAGCCACAGTGTTCCTTATTAGGCGTTTCTTGTCCTCCCGCACACATCCACGAATGTTCCAACTTAAGATCTTCATGAACATTGAATAAACCCCAAAGCCAGAAACTGCTCTTTAATGAATCGTTACCATCTGGGCGTTGATCGACAAGAGGAAGTCTCGAACTCTCTCATATTCGATCTGTTGAGTGTTCCTGCCTTGAATTTCCTCTTCCTGTCTAGTCATCATTTGTCTTTCACCCTCCATTAATCCTCTTGTCTGTCCTACTGTCATCATCTTCTCCGGAGTCAGGTATCTCCCCATATTTGTGTGCCTCGGAGAGATAGAATCCTCTTGTGGCTCATCTGGTTCACTTGAGAAAGTGGATAGTGTAGGAGCTAGGTTAGAGTTGCGTACCTGGATTTGAGCTTCAGTTTCTTCTTGATACTCCGTTTCACTACCCAGCCCATTTTTCGCTCCGGTGAACGCAGCTTCTGTGATCGACGTCTCTGGAACAGTCTCCGATCCGTCCTTATTATAATCTTCATTATAATAAGACTCGAATTCTTCTCCTATATCGCTGGGTCCTGCTTGTCGAGTCCATTGGGCTAGAACATTTCTTTTCCGATACTTCCTTTCCTTTCCTAACCTTCGGTAAACTTGAATAATGGGTTTTCTTTGAATTCATGGCCCATGCATGTGTTCCAGCTCTGTAGGCTTCGGGTCTGTTCTCCACTGGTTCTTCAGCCCAAGATCTTGTGTGTTGTGGACCGAGCTCTTTGTTTGTAGTCCACTCACTTGTTGGCAGCCTTAAACCTGGGCCCACTCATCCTCCTCCTAAGAAGCTTGTTCCATCCTTTTTGTCTTATTCTCCTAGTTAAGATAACCACGGCTGCCTGCCATCGTCTGACTAAGCTTCTCTGTCCTTGTGTCATTGGTGTTTTGGCTACCCCCTTCAGCTATTCCTTTTGACACCTTTTTAGAGCCTAAAACCTCCATGTCACCTTCTTCCTCGGGAATCGCGTCATCGTCGTCGTCTGTGCTGGAGATCTCAATCTTTGACAACTGATGCTCATCGTAGTTCCATTTTCCAGCCTATAAGATGCCCATTGGATTCTTTCCAATAAACTGGTCTAGGATTTTTTGGTGTAGGTCTTTGATTTTAGCTCCCCACTTTCTTTTAATCTCCACCAATCGTAATTCCAAGATGCCCTCTTCATCATATATTTCAAAATCCTTGGGGAGGAATCCCGAGTAGTATCCCCTTAGTCTGAGGAACGCCATTTCCATTGACTCTGCCGAACTGGTGATGTGGGCAATATCGAGCAACCCACCACATCTATCTCCAATCTTGTCAAACGTATGTATGTTCCACTTCTCAGATTTGATTCCCTCAACCCCGACCCAGCTGTTCCTGCATGCTATTTGGGCCCCATCGTGTACTATCTCCTCTCGCCATTCTTCAAAGTAGAAACCTCTCAGCAGTGTTTGATATTTCTTAGTCCTTAGTTTCCTTATTTCCCTCTTGTCTTGACAGTGTAGTAATCCCAGTGCAACGTCCAATCGTCGGATGTGTATATTTTTTTTGCAACATCGTCTGCACTGATTTGGCAATTGTTTTTCTAGGATGTCTCATATGAGGACCTGATAATCAGGAAGTCCTTGCCTTCTCGGTTCTTGTTGTTGAGGTTATCCTCCTTCCTTCGGTCCTGCTCCATATTCGTGTTTCTGCTTAGATGGCCCTTTCCTTCCGTATCCCTTTTCCATGGCCATTTGTACCCCACTTTCTTCCTCCCCTGCTTCTGTTGCCTCCTGGGGCTCTGTTTCTTTTTCTGTTCTCCTAGAGCTTCCTTTCTTAGTCGAAGCTCTTCTTCATGTATAACCACCTCCAACGCTTTCCACAGGTTGCGCCAGGCCTTCGTTGTTTTTTCCTCTGGGATGACTATGCCATTGGACGGTCCATTTGCCATTTTTGATAGCTTGATGAATCTTCCTTGATCATTCATAAGCACCTCCATTAGAAGGCTATATCCAGTGTCTCTAAACACTCTCGGGGACTTCCTCAGCGTTTTCTCGTGGAGTAATTGTGTTACTTTCTGATTGACCCATCGTATAGCTTCCCTAGTTAATGCTATTTGGAAATGACAGTTTTGTAAAACCTCTTGCATAATGACTTCTCGAGAATCCTTTGTATAATAGATCCAAAATATTTATATTTTGTTGGGAATGAGATATAAGACCATTCTCCGTTCGAGGTTATTAACACCTTATCTTTCCTAGATTGACCATCTTGCAACTAGGTTGAATATCCTTTCCTTTTGTGGTAACTGGTTACTATCTTAGTCGATTTTGTTGGACATAAGTGTTGAGTATGTCTAGGCCTCTTTCATGCAACCATCGTCCATTTATTCTGTCCTTCTTCATCCACCGTTCCTAGCAACGTAGTCTTCCATGATGTTGTTTTGTTTGGCTGTTTCTCGTCCTCTGTGATAGGGAATCTTCCTTTACGTCTCTGTCATGGATACTGTTCCATTGACCTCCTTTCTGACCATGATTCCTATCTCGACTACAATATAGCCTTTCCTCTTCCCTCCTTCTTGCTTTTTCACAATGTGTTCTTTTTTCCACTTCCTCAAACTCCGACTTTCGGGTGTACATGGTGTTTCGGTTCCGTTGGGATCGCTCATCCCGGCGTTGTCTCTCGTCTCGACGATACCTCTTCTCGGCGATGTCTCTCATTACTGCAATCCTCTCTATGAATTTTCTGATGCTTGGGTTTATATAGAGTTCTAATGGCATAAATTGGCAAGTTTGGAGTCTCTTCATTGTAGAAACCTTTCTAATACTCTTCCCCTTTCTATTTTATTTGTTTTCTATGCATAAGAATTAGTAAGTAAAGGTTTTAGAAGTTGTTAATACATTCTTTTGGGTTAATTTCATTTAAGAAACATTTCTAATTCTCTATTTTACTTGTTTCTCAAGCACATATATTAGTAAGTAATTATTTTCGAAGTTGCTAATACATTCTTTTGAGTTAATTTCATTTGAAAAATATTTCTAATTCTCTATTTTACTTGTTTTCCAAGTACATACATTAGTAAGTAATTATTTTAGAAGTTGCTAATGCATTCTTTTGAGTCAATTTTATTTTAGAAACCTTTCTAATTTTTTATTTTACTTTATTTAAAATATTTTATTTAATTTTAATTATTCAAAAAAATTTCGCGTATTACAACATTGGCTCTTTAAGGAATTCGTGAAATTTTCTTATAACGTTGGTTCCCAAAAATGTGCCTCTCCCTTAATAGGTATGTATTATGTTGTCAAGATGAGTCACTAGACCATATATTTTTTCAACGTAATTACACAAAAGGAATATGGAAAGATTGGATGTTCTTCTTAGGAAGGTTCGCTACAATGTGGACAACATGGAGAGAAAGGAATAACAAGAATTTTAGCGAATGTTAAAAAATAGAGTACAACTTTTGGAGGAAATCAAGCTTGTGGTTAGCCTTTGGACCTTTGCTTCTTTGCTGGAAAAAGGATTCTTGGTGTCAAAATGTTGCTGAACTAGAGTTAATGTATGAATCTTTATCTGGGATTAAAAGTGGAAAAATATTTATCTGTTTTTTGTAATTGATATTTCTCGATCACTGCTTGTACTTTTGTATATAGTTTCGACTATCAATTTATAATTGTTGTTTCCTCTCAAAAAGAAAAAAAAAGGAAAGGACTATAAATATAACTTTCAAAAACAACTATTAGTTCACGCCTTGCTTGACATGCACATGTTGCTCATACGCACATGCACACACATGTATACAAAGCACTTAAGGGCACCGAAGATTTTAGTACGCTTGGCTCAAAACCTACCTCCACAACTTGGTCTCTTGAGTTAGATTTCGGAGCGTATCTTTGAGGGATCATACATCAAGGGTGGTTATCAAATTGGTTGTACACTTTCTTCACAAGTTTATAGGTGTGGACAGCCTAGCCATACCTTCTTGAAACAGTCACTCAAATACAACGAAATGATTTAGAGGTTTCCTTACTAGAAAACCTCAGTGATACTTGTCAAAATGCAACAAAAGACTAGAGGACTTTGTGGGATGAAATTTTAACGAATTTAGCATTGATGGGAAGTCATGTTCAAACGTGTAAGTTTGTGGTACATCATGGAGCATCCAAACACGCAGGTTGGTTCTCCATCATGGAGTGGTATAGAAATTTGGGTGGTTGTTTGATGTAATGACTTCCTGTTGATTTGTCTTTGATTTGGTTGATCCACTTTTTGTAAATACTTTTTACTTACCTAAAATCAATATGCATATACTTGTATATTATTGATCTGTTTTTAGTTCAAAAAAGAAGGCAAAAACTCAAGTTGTTATTAACCACACAAGAACTATGAAACTCATGCATCAATTCTCTTTTATCAGATTTCAAAATTTTTGGAAAAATATTAATGCTATCCATGTGGACTAGAAGCTTTTTTCGCATCATAATCGAGTACCAAATGTTTATTTCATCTTCCTCAAAAGGCCTTTCCAAAATTGAATAATAGGTTTTGGTCTTCCTCGATATAGTTGTTGATGATACCATCAATGTCTCATGATTGGTGTTTGTGTCCAAATGATGGTAATGGGTTCTATTTGTCAGATTGGGCTCTAGGTTGGGATAGAAGCTTATGCTCTAATAGGGTCCCAGGCAGATGGAGGGGAAGCAGTCTGTAATTGGTTTATATTATCTTTCTTGTATTTCTTGTAAGTTATATTCATGATACTAAAATTGTTTGTTTCTTCTTTAAAAAAAAGGGAAAATCAACATGTCATGATTATTGACTATCATTAATAAATACACATTAAAAATGATCAATTATCTCCTTGATTATCTTTTCATGAAATTCCATTATTCCTCTTCATTTTATTAGATATACTGAATTTTTTTTTTCTTTTTTTTTTTTTTTTTAAATCAATATTCTGTGAAAGCATTTGGTGTCACCTTTCTACACCTTGGCCGATTTTAGCTTTGCTGTTTGAGCAGCCACCCTATCTTCCAAGACATTAAATAAAGTGAGTCTTCCCTGTGATCTAGGAACATTTAGATTTATTAGTCATAGATCATTTAGCATCCCTTATGGTTTATGAAGAGAAAGTAAATCCTAATAGTAGCTCTATCTTGCTTTCTTTATCATCTGCATTGCAGAAATTCTTGTTCTATTCTTTAATTTTGACCTTCATGAATTTTGATTTACTCACAAATTTAGACCTTTCCAACATTGGAATATGATTTGAGTCTGCAATTGCAAGATCAATTGATCAGAGTCATTGTATGTGAACTACAAAAAGCCAAGTTTTCGCTCGAACATCATAATTCATAAGTCATGAATTGAAATAAACATGCATGCTCCTAAGTTTATTGCAACCATATGAGACAGCTTTATTTTATTCCATATGAATTGGATTTGCAATGCACCTTTGATCACAATCGTGCAAACTTGGGTAGATGATAAGGTATTTTGCTTGCAATTTATCCAAGCTAACTCATATTTCAATCATACTGCAGGATGAATGGAGAATACATATGCTACCAATAAATTTTCTGTTTTTGACCGTTTGGCCAGTTGTTGACATGAGACTGAGGTGTAAATCACAGGGGAAGGATTACCCATTCGGAGTTCCTTTGGATGTTACAAGAGTCCTTGAGCTTGATATTGTAAGTAATTCGTAAAGAATGTTTAGTATCAGAAAAATTATTCAGTCTATTAGCATATGGCGTCGAAGTGTGCGTTTGATGTCTCCAAATATGTATTAATGTGTGTGATTTGATGGGATGGCAAGTGACATCAACAGATTGTGCCCCGAAAATGAATATTGAAAATATGTAAGAATAGAAAACTTCATATGTACACACACCATAAAAATGTGTGTGTGCATATATATATATATATATATATTTGTATATAATGTCAGATGCATGCTTTCTGTAGCTAATATTTGCAAAATATAAAATGACTCAGATAAGGTGGGAGCTTCAAGGTCTTGATACTGTTTTTAAACCGTCTGATTTCACGCTAGTTGTTCAAGGGATTTTGTATCCAGATAGAAGTGGCGTTAGAAGTCGACTAAAAGGTCAATTGGAGATGAAGATGAGCTTTGTAACTCCTCCAGTACTTGCTTTGGTGCCACAAGATGCTCTTAAGGGAGTAGCTGAGTTGGTTAGATTATCCAAGCTTGGAATTATTAAACAGTGAATAACATATATTAGAGAATATTCTCTAACATATTATTACCATATTTGAACAGGTGTTGAAGAGATTGGTGGAGAATATGAAGGTTAAAGTAAATGGCAGCTTGCTTCATGACTTTGCTGAGTTCAAGAGGGAATCTCTGAGGAGACGTAGTTTAAGCACTTAGCTACTCATTAGGCATATTCATTTTCTTTTTGACTCCAATGGCCCATGGCTGAATAACTGAAGATTCTATAGCTTGTTTGAGTTTTCAGGTATCATATTTTTGGTTTTCAGCTTACAAGAATAGAGAAAGCATTGGTTGACTAGATGGATTGAGAACCAAGTGTAGTATTTTCAGCATTTACATGTATAATTATACTTTCTTGAACTACAAGGTGGTGCTTGTTCAGAATTTATGTTGTCTTTTTTTTTTTTTTTTCTTTTAACAATTATTTTTCTGTAATGGTTGGATGGACCTATGTAATACAACATAATGTTGTTGAGCTATTGTAAAACATCATCAACCTTAACAGCCTTAAATCAAGTCTTCTTGGTCTTCTAGTGATCGCTTCTTGGCCTTAAGGTTGAGTTCAAGGCTTTTAGGCAGAGGAGGCGTCATGCCTCTCCGGAAGAGAACTGCTAGGGCTCTCATCATCCGACAAATATCAAAAACCTGCATCCAATGGAAGAAAGGCTGCATTGTCATCATCGTCATCATCATCGTCATTATCATTGTCAACAGTCTAATAGTAAGAGTGAATGAGATATTAGTATGTATTACAGATGATGCTTCAATTTCTGCAACACCTTCGCAACCTTGACCTCCTCCTCCCTGTAGTAGGTCACAATACCTTGCAGCATCATGCTCATCCTCAAATACCTATGATTCCACCAACCACATGCCAAATGATATGTTCTACTTCAAATTAGTTTCATGTTCATGACAATATATGAACATATACATTTGAAACTCAGGAATGCAACTTTGTAAGCCTTACATTCATATTTGATGAATCATTATAATTGGAGAAACTATGTTACAAAGGTGAAATAGTCATCTCGTAAAGATTTCAGGAGGTTAAGATTCAAATCATGATGCGAGTTGAATATGAGAAGGTAAAACTTGTAAATTTACACACTTAAAATATGGGAACGCTGGTCAGACTCTTGCATGTGTTAAAAATATGGGAAGTAGTTAGAGTAGAAATTGATAAGCAAGCCAAATAGATTTCAGAACACTTACAAGCACTCCCTCTCTGACGTCCTCAACGAGCATTCTAAATTTTGTGCCACTTCTTGACTGCTTTTTCTTGTTCTCGAATTCAGATCTCCAATTTCCTTGTTTAGAAAACAATAATCCAAGCTCTCTTTCAACCTCACTGTAAATATGGGGGAATGAGAGAAAAATGAGGAGCAACACGTATAAGTTGCCTTTGACTAGGATCTAGAACAGAAAGATGGAAAAGTAATTGAAAAAAACCTGCGATTTCTCCTTGTTTTCATAGTGCATAGCTGATTTTCCCCATGGGTGAGCACATAAACTGGTTTTGAACCTTCTCTCCAAGGGTTGGCCTCCAGCACTAACAATAACAACAGAATGATTTACATGAAAAAGTCTACATTTTTTCTTCTGGTGCAAGTTGAATTAAACATAAGCTCCACTAAGTCGATGACAAAAAGCATACACATTCTGTTGTTATAAAGGAGAACAAACATTATGTGAATCTCTTTCATTAATTAAGGAAAAAAAGGACATGAATGGAGTAGAGAACAAAACCTAAATCCCCAGGAAAATAATTTAACTGTCAACCTCAAACTAGCATCAAACTTGTTGAACGATCAAATAACATAAGAAAGATCTCATGCCTTTGCCAAAACAATATAGTGGTGACACAACCATAAATTCTATTGGGCACCGATGTATTGGTCTGGTTATGTATACCAACAAAACATGAAGTTTCAACATAAATGAAATGGAAGCATGAAGGATGATTGAACTGAAATGAATGACAGTGCTAGTCCAAAAAAAAAAAGAGAGAGAGAGAGAGAGAGAGAAAGAAAAAAGAAAAAAAAGACTCACTAAAGTTTCATCATCCACCATTTTCATTTGGTCCAACAAATTAATGAACCACAAAACTGAAAGGAGGAAAAGGAAAGAAGTAGAAGAACCTGTGACAATTAAGAGGACAATCATGTTCTACACTTGAACCCTGTTACCACCCACCCCTTAATTCATACAAACTCTACAAATAATAAACCAATTTTTATAAGAATTTTAAAAGTAAAATCCCTACTCAATACCAAAACTCCAATCCTACCATAATAAAGTACTAGAATCCTTGAAAAAAACAAAAAAAGTTTATATAACTAAAATCCAATAAAACAAAATATTGATTATGTTATCCTCTTCTTCTTTTGAAAAATATGCATCAACCTAATGGATTGTGATGATAATCAAAGGAACATATATCTTTATTTGTGCGATCTTCCAACATAGAGAAAATTCACTTTACACCCATTTTGGGAGCATTAATTCGTCACCAAGAGAAAGCGGAGTCGGTCAATTATATACGTCATCGATCAACAAAGCCTAAAGCTAGAGTACCCAAGCCCAGTACAAGTCATCCTAAACCGAAAGAGCTCAAGAAAATGAAAGAATGAATAAAGTACAAATGAAACTTTGTAAATGGAAAGCTGCAAAGAATCAATTTAACTTCAACTTTTGTTAGAATACTTATGTACATATATATACACACACAGTTTGATTCATAAATGAAGAACTAACTCTATTTAATATAATTTCCTATTGTTCTTTATCTAACTCTACTTTTAAAAATAAATCTTATTTGTCATCAACAACATGTGCTTGACCACAAAAATACATATTCATGAAAAAAACAAGAGTTGATGGTAAGTTCGATCAATGAAAAAAGAAAAAAAGTACATAAAGTACATCAATGGAACCGAAGAAAGGACAAGTTATATATATAATCTGAGCGAGCCTAATTGAGTTAATCAACAAGATGCCTCTCAAACAAATAATTTACAGTGGTAGATCTCCCAAGTCGATGTGTGCTTATATATATATAATTTAAACTAATAATTCATCTCAAATTAAGTTGCCAGATATTCCAAATCGATTCTAATTAGGAAAATAGGGATTAATTTATCTATCTGATTCCAAATCGCTCATCCCAAATTCATTAAGCTGGGCAATACCTCTTAGTATGTGTAGTAGTTGTAGTGCATAAAATTTCATCCCCAAATCCCATTAAAATTTTAATAAAGCAAAAGGAAAAGTTTTTATAATTATTAACTATATAGAACAAGAAGATGGACGATTAATAGGTTACCATCATAGCTGCTGCTATCAAAGGTCTGATGAAGATGTCGACGCATATCATAGGCGCGAGAAGACACTCGCTTCACGAACTCATCACAGTTCCCAGGAATACTCGATTCCATCTGAAGCGCCCTTTCTAACTCTTCGTCGCGTCTCCCATCATCCTCATCTCCTCCTCTTTCGGACACTGCTCCGCACCGAGTCTCTCTGCACCTTCTTCTCACTCTGCCTCTGCCTCTGCCTCTCCGACCATAACAATCCTCCGCCAACAACAAACTAGGAGTAGTAGTCAATTTGATTTGGTAGCTAGTAATAGTAGTAGTAGCACCCACCACTCCTCTGCTGCGTTGATGACGAATAATATTGCTAACATGACTCCCAGATATCGCTATGGACGGAGAGACGGACGGCAACGACTCCATTGTTATCATATATATATCTATATCGATCCTTCTCTTCAACGAGAGATCCACAAACTCTCGCCCTTAGTTTTTTTTTTTTTTTTTTCTTTATTTATTTATTTTCCTCTGCTTCTCTTTTCACTTCTTTACAGTAACAACGCCAACCGGCTGCGCCTTCTACAAGGAACTATCACGGATACGTGTGCCACACGAACAATTCGCTTCTCGGATTTCGCTTCCACGACTCTGTTAGGAATACTACAAAAGTTAGGCCCCGGTGGGAGTTGTGCGGATATTTTCCTCGCTTCGTGTTGCCTCCTCCACAATTCCCTCCTCCCAGCCTAATAATTCCAACAGATTTTTCTGCGTTTACTTTCTATAAGTTAAAGAAGGTCGCGGCATTTTTTGAAAATAATAATAATAATGTGTGAGTTAAATGAATTTGCAAATTAATTGAACAACGTATTTCTTAAAATTAAAATTAGCTTGTTTTTTTTAATTAATTTTGAAATAGTGCAAATTAAGAATAGACTTTCACTATTTTAATGTTTGGTGTAAAACTTCACAACTGAAAATTTGTTATCTTTACTAAAAGTAATTTTTAAATCAAATTGTACGCCATACAAAGAGAGAGTATGAACCTTTTCATTGGCTTAGTTTTTCTCAGGGATTTTTTTGGAATTGGGTCATGGCCATATTAAGTTTTAAGGCAGAGGTAATATAGTTTAAAAAATGAGCGCAAAGGCTTTGGTTATGTCAGTCGCCGCTCATAAGTTAACGTAATAATGTTTGATACGTGAGTATGACCGTTTTGACCTTACATCGGTTGCTCATAATGCAAATCAATAAGCAAATGGAACCATTGAAACTTGCCTTCTATTCTAGAAAGTCTTGTTAGTATCTATCACAAGAATCTCATCATCAAATAAATCTCATGTTGGTTGAGCACATCATTGACCGATGATGATCAACTCTCACCAATAAACTGATTGATATTGATGAATCACTTCACCATAGTAAACAAAAAATCACCAACCGTCTCCTAGAAAACCTATGCGATGATCGATGAACAATAAAAGAATTGCTTACCGCTTCTTATCTAAAATTGCTCGATTGATGAAATTGTACGTCTTTGACTGATTAAACATATCATTGATTGGTGAAAGACATCAACGACCTTCTTTGAAGTAATTCATGAATCAATTGGTGAACAAGGAAAGATCTAATTATTGATATCACTCTAAACCCGATTGGTGAAATACAGCACCAATTAGTGAAACACATCAATGATCGGTTACCAATATCACAATCAATGAAACACATCACTGACGATGTCTTAAGTAACTTGTGAATTGATTGTTCAATAAAAAAGGAACCATTTATCAACACTATCCTAAACTCAATCAGTGAAATATATCACCAACCATTGAAACACATCATTGTTTGCAAGTGAGCAGCTTTTTAGCCCACCAAAAGAAAAAAGATCAATAGCCATTATAATGAATAAATAAGAAACTGCTCACTTAAAGAAGGAGGTCAATACTTAATATAGCGTGCGTGCACACACACACACACACACACACACACACACACACATATATATATATATGGACACAAACTTGTGATATTGAGAGAAAGAATAACAAATTTTGAGACAAACATAAAAAAGAAAAAAAGAAAAAGAAAAAGGGGGTTTGAAACTCATCAAAATCCTCTATACAATTGTAATCTCTTAAATCAAATAGAAAAATATGCCTAAGGACAAAAATAAGACAATAAGCACATTCCTTTACTTGTAGGGAAAGACACTAACTAAAGTCAAACAATGTAACACCTCGACCCCAAAATCTTGTCACATTTACCACAGTAGGCACACTTCTCTCTCAACTGGAAACATAACCATATCATAATGGGCAGTGACTCTTGCCTTGCATACGATCACTCCTACTTTCACTGTTCAAGCATCGAGATGTTATTATTTCTCATATCATCTCCTGGTTTATTAGTACCAGGTCACATCCCATTATATATCAGAGTAAACATTAACAAATGTAACAATTCAAAACATGGATAAACAACATTGGGATGATATAGTAAATTAAAAGAGTTATACTTAACCTCAATAAATACTAACATCGACCCCATGGCCGAAGTTCTCATGAAATGATCAAAACTAGCCCAATGACCAACTACAACAGATAGACGTGCAATTAAAGTAAAATGTACATAGTGAATGTAAGTGGGACCCATGCCCTGCAATTGAAAAATTATGAGTAAACTCTACTTCTATACAACCTCAACAATGAAGTATACCATGGCTACAAAATGGTTCATTCTTCACTTGTCAGTCAAGTGACTTCAGTTATTACTCGAAAAGAAATGAGAGGGATGAGCTCAAGAGCCCATAAGTTCATATACAAAAC
The DNA here is from genome assembly GCA_030144865.1 of Tinospora cordifolia. Classification (NCBI taxonomy): domain Eukaryota; kingdom Viridiplantae; phylum Streptophyta; class Magnoliopsida; order Ranunculales; family Menispermaceae; genus Tinospora; species Tinospora cordifolia. The sequence goes on along the minus strand of JAJIYU010002127.1, from coordinate 791 downwards.
ATCTCAAGCATTATAATAGTCAAAACATAAAACATGCAAATACTTATCAAGCATTAGGCATTTCATACAGTTCAATTGTTTAGGTTGACATTAAGACCAAAAGGACTTTCTTCGGTATTGCCTATTAGGTTCAGCATATCGGAAGTAATGCCCCATGGCTAATTAACTATTCGAAACCCTATCTCAGGAGTGAAGTCTCAACTCGACTCTTAGTCCCATCTCACTACTGCCATAGTAGCATCAAGACTCACCGCCTTGGGTTGCAAACACCCACGATGATGCCAAGCTACTACCATAGTTTCCACATTACCGTGCCAGTACATGGTTAATTCTCTTAATCATCTTTACTTAGTGACCACAAGCATTCACAGTATCAATATCTAGATATAAATAAACAACAGGTCTAAGTCAACTACGTCATGCTTAAGGTCACACAAGTCATTCTATTCTTCATATGGTATACATGGCATATATTTCAAATACTATCAATGTTTATAGATAGTATAGAATGCTATCAACATCATAAGAGACAATCAATCATCTATATGTGTCACACATATCCTTAGCATGCTTCTAATCAATCAATACAAGTAAACATTTAATCATGTCTCATTTTCGAACCAAAAGTAATACTAAAGAGTTTAGAGTATTCATTTTCACCTGTTTCTTTGTTCGGTTCCTATAATACCCCAAAATTTTGTCAAATAATTAAAGATAAATAAGTTTGAGGAAAATAAATAAAATAAGTCAAATAGATTAATTTCAAAGATTTTAAGAAATTTTGGGTGCAA
>JAJIYU010002126.1:0-31866 GCA_030144865.1 Tinospora cordifolia | reverse complement strand
TTTTGTTAAATATTGTATTACAACATCGTATGAAGATAGTACAATATACATTGTCCAATCAAAGGATGGATATATAAGTGGATGATAGAGCCAAACATATTTTCATCAAAAATTTCTCATGACACATGAGCTTCAGAAGAATAATGGAATTCATACTCAACAAAGAGTGAAAATCTTGAAGACTTACTCATAAAAGTTCTGCCAAACACAAGATTTAGATGTGATGACTCAAGTATGACAACAAAAGAAAGTCTATATATGTTTTCATGAAGGGGAGAATCAAGATAAGTTATTGATTAGTGCACTGTACTCTTTTTTCCTTAGCTAAAATTTTGTCCCACTAGGTTTTCCTTGCAAGGTTTTTAATAAGGTAGTCCTAACAATAGTATAAGACTCCAAAAGAATATGTACTCTTTTTCCTTCTAGATTTTTGTTCCACTGGGTTTTATCTAATAAGGTTTTAATGAAGCATATTCTCATATAAAAGACATTCAAAGGGGGAGTGCTATAAATATTTTATATTGAATGTCTTTGTAACCATTGTCATTTAGTATTTTGTAACCCCTTTTGTATTTATAATTTTGTAACCCCTAAATTTCATTTATGTCCAAGTTTAAATATTGTAATTATGATTTGTGTAACCCCCATTCCTAAAATCTATATAAATGGGATACTTGCATTGTAAATGGTGTACCAAAGTTGAACTTCAACCTATTCTTAAGAGAATGAAAAGTTTTTTCCCCTATTTCTCTCTTCTCTCTTATGTTCTTAAGTTCTTCTTTTTTTTTTTTTTATTTCTAATACTTTTTCTTTTTATTTCATAACAGATTTCTATTAAAAGCATTTTTTTAAGAAAAAAAACGCTTTTAAGGTGAAAAACTGAGTATGTTTAACATTACTATTATTGGGTATGATGAAAACAATTTTATTTAATTAATTATATAATGATTACGTCAAAAATCCCACTTGCAAACTATTTAGTGAAACGATACCCTAGATGAGTTGCGTAACTATTTTCAATCGAAACAAAACGAGGATCCATTTCGGCACAAAGATTTGGCTTGAACCGTGGCGCTGTATCTTCCTGTGTTTGTTTGAGGTACGACTGAGAGGAGAAAGAAAATTGTAAGAGAAGAAGAAGAAGAAGAAGGAGGAAATGGCAGCGGTAGAAACAATGGCGGGAGCGAGTATTGAAGACGATCAGAGCAAGAACGGTAGGGTTTCTGGAGAAGAACTCGAGGAAGGAGAGATCGTAGGCGAGGAATCCGAATCTCTAAAGAGCGGCGGCGAAGCATCGAGCGCCCTTGCTGCTCCTCAGTCTCATCCTTTGGAGCATTCGTGGACATTCTGGTTCGACAATCCACACGCCAAAGTAAAACAGACTTCTTGGGGTAGCTCCATTTGCGCCATCTACACTTTCGCCACCGTCGAGGAGTTCTGGAGGTATCTATCGCCGTCTTTTCGTTTCTTTTTCCCCCCTTTTTTTCTTTTTGCTTCATCGATTATGTACGATTCTTTGTCTTCTCTTTGGTTTTCAAATTGATGCGAGTAAGAAAAATAATACCCTTTTGGGATTTAGATTGTGAGATTTGGTTGTGGGTTGATTTGAGATCAAACTGGGGATCTTATACCTGAAAGTAACCTATTTTTCTTGGGTTTGGTTTTGATTTGAACCCGGTTTTCGTGTTTCTTGTTTCTTTATTGACTTGGGGAGATTGAAAGAAAGGGTAGGTTTATCTGCAAAGATTGTGGTATTTCGATCAATGTTTCATGTTGGTAAATCATATGGTTGGATGTTATTGACGGACATATGGAAGGGGAACTTATATAGTCTTTTTTTAAACTATATGCTACGTGTATCTGGTGATGTCCTTTTTCATGGAAAGAAGATTGTGTATTAGTGTTCAATATCTACGCATTACTGTTCAATAGCTATGCAATTTGTGGTATTCAATTTCGTTTGAATGTGGTAGTCATTTGAGTTGATTCATGTTCCATGATGGCAAAAATTGAAGTGGTTCGTCTTACTTATCATTAGAACTTTTATTGTGCATGTGTTTATCGTTTTTTTTGTGTTTATCAAAGATGACATAAGGATGTCTAGATCCTCATTCCAAACATAAGAAATCCATAGATTTTAGCATATCAAGTTGCTTGTTTTCTTAAAGAAATATGGTTCACTGGTAATAAATGTGTGAGAGTTTTTTATTTTTTTAATGGGTCACTTCTTGTGATACCAAGTGCATCTTACAACATCTCTCAATGTTATCATTGAGTCTTGGAGGAACTTAGGCTTTAAGTTTTATGAGAGTGTTTGTATTGGCATGTGAAGTGAAGCCTAATCCTTAGGGAAGTTAGTTGTCAGTATCTTTCGTAAAAGGGGAGAGGGAAGTTATGGCTTTGGTGGAGGAGATGTTTTAGAGAAGCTTTTGCTTTATCTAAGTCGAGATATGATTTAGGTCAATTTAGGCATTTAAGAAATGATTTCAGTAGCACTAATGCCCTAGTTAGGAAGAATTATCTTTGTTATCGCATGTGGCATTGAGATGACTCTTTCTTGTTTCACTCCTTTCTTTAGGGGAAAGTTGTGTTTGTTTTTTAACATTTTTTTTCTTTTTGGTGTATTTAATTTAAAGAAAGACAAATGGAACGGATGGTTTTGGATCTATGATGTGAATGTTTTTGTACTGCATCATATTTCTGCAATTTGTCTTGAAGAAAGGATTTATGTGGATAGAGATCCAAAAGCCTTTTTTGTTCTACTCAATTCCTAGGTTATGCTTTTTCTGACCATTCTGTTTTTCATTTTGACTTTCTTTTTTTGGTTCATTTTATCTGAGAATTAGGCACACAGCATAGTGGAGACCACAAGAACAACTCTGCAACAGAATAGGATCCTGCTGTAGCAGTTAGACCTAAGATTGGTGGGTTGGCCCCACCTAGCTAGGCTGTTTTATTCCCTCTTTCTTTCCAATCCACTCATTATGTGTCAATCGCTTGTCAACCATTGAAGTTAGGGGGAAAAAAAAAGAAACCCTTGCAAAAATTGGTTTGTTAAGAGTGACACTGTGAGATGTTTGTTTCTTCTTTCTTCCCTTTCTTTGGGAAGTACGGAAAGTTGTATTTTTTTTTCAACAATTTATTTTTCCTTTTTTGATGTATTTGATAGGAAAGTCTTGGTCCTAGTAGTTTTGGATCTATGATCTGAAATTTTTAGTACTGTGTTATCTTTCTGCAACTTCCCTTGAAGAAAAGATCAAGAGCACTGAGATCCAAAAACAAGGCTTTTATCAGATTTAGATTTCTCTGCTAGAGTTCTCCTTTTGTTTCTCTTCTCAATTCTCATTTAATACTTTTTGGGAACATTTTCTTTACAATTTTGGTATTTTTTGTTCAATTTTTCTAAGAATAATGCTTATAGTATAATGGAGACTGCAAGAGCAACTTCATAATAGAATAGCTTCACAATTGCAGCTACTATACCTATTTTGGGTAGGTTGGCACAACCTAACTAACTTGACCATGCTTAGTTAGTTCCCTCCTTCTTTTTCTCTGCTAGCTGTTCTCTTTTTGTTTTTCCTCTCAATTCTTAGTTAAAGCTTTTTGCGAACATTTCATTTGTGATTTTGATTTGTTTTTTCTTTTTTGGTTCAATTTTTCAAAGAATAACGCTTACAGTGTAATGGAGACTGCAAAAGCAATTTCATAATAGAATAGCCTCTCCAGTCCGGCAAGTACACCCATTGTTGGTGGGTTGGCACAACCGAACTAACTTGATCCATGCTTAGTTACCCTAGAGGCAACCATGTCCCCACTTCTTCTCTTTGTCTTCTTCCCTTTTTGTTCTTTCTGTTCTCTTCTTTTTTTGTTTTTGTTGCATCAATGAGCAGCAGTTGTTGCCAACCAGCTCCATCTTCTCTTCTCCTTTTCGTTCTTCTATTCTCTATTTTTCATTTTGATATGGTGGCTCTTATTATGTGTCAATGGGATCTCTATCACTAAAGTTTTTTTTATTTTTAAATACTAAGTAAATATGGCTCATTACGCCTGAATATATATGAGACTTCTCTTTCTTGTTTCATTTCTTTCTCTGGGGATGTGGGAAGTTGTTTGTGTGTTTATTTTTATTTTTTTAAATCAAACATTTTTCCCTCTTAGTGTATGTGATAGAAAAAGACATGGAATTGGTGGGTTTGGATCTATGATGTGAAGGCTTTACTACTGCGTTATCTTTCTGCAACTTCTCTTGAAGAAAAGATTTAAGTGCGCTGAGATCCAAAAAACCTAGCTTTTATCATATTCAACTTTATTTTGTTGCATTTTCCTTTTTGTTTTTCCTCCCAATTCTTTGGTTGTGCTTTTTGTGAATTTTCTGTTTGTGATTTTGGTTCTTTTTTGTTCAATTTATCTAAGAATAATGTTTACAATATAGTGCAGACTGCTAGAACAACTCCATAACATTATAGCATTGCTACTGCAGCTGGCACCTAATTTTGATGGGTTAGCCCGTCCTAACTACTCTGTTCTTCTATCCCTTCATTTTCTTTCCAATTTGACAACTCTCGTTATGTGTCAGTAGTGTCTCCCTCACTAACAGAAAAAAGCAACCTTGGGAAAATTGTTCTGTTGTGAGTGACACTATTTGGTGACTTTTTCTTCTTTCTGTCCTTTCTTTGGGAAATGTGGAATGTTGTATTTTTGTTTTTTCAACAATTTTTTTTTTTCGTTTTGGAGTATTTTATAGAAATGGCCTATGGACCTGGTAGTTGTGGATCTATGATGTGAAGTTTTTAATACTGTGTTATTGTTCTGCAACTTCTCTAGTAGAAAAAAAGATCTAAGTGCATTGAGATTCAAAAACATAACATTTATCTGATTCTAATTGCTATCCTAGCAATATCCTTTTTTTTTTCCTCTCAATTCTTAGGTTATGCTTTTTGTGAACGTTCTGTTTGTGATTTGGATATTTTTTTAAATTAATTTATCTAAGAGTAAGGCTTACAGTGTTACAGTGTACTGGAGATTTAAAGAACTCCATGACAGAATAACCTCGCTATTGCAGCAGCTACACCTAAAATTGGTGGGTTGCTAGGGAATTCTATTATTGAAGTTCTTAAAAAATAAAAAAAAAGCCTTTGAAATATTGTTTTCTTACCTGTGACATTGTGAGACGACTCTTTCTATTGTCATTCCTTTCTTAAGGAGTTCAGAAATTTGTTTGTTATTAAAAAAATTATTTCTTGTTGGTGTATTTGATAGGAAAGACATGAAACTAGTATTTGGATCTATAATATGATAGTTTTAGTACTGCGTTATCTTTTGCAACATCTCTTGAAGAAAAGATTTAAGTGCATTGAGATACCAAAATGGCTTACACCAGATGCAATTTTTTTTTCCTGCAATTTTCTATTTTGTTTTTTTTTTTTTCACAATTCTCAGTTTATGCTGTTGTGAGTGTTCTCTTTGTGATTTTTATTTTTTATTCTCAGTTTTTTGATGTATTTGATAGGAAAGTCTTGGTACTAATAGTTTTGGATCTATGATGTGAAATTTTTAGTACTGCGTTATCTTTCTGCAACTTCCCTTGAAGAAAAGATCAAGAGCACTGAGATCCAAAAACAAAGCTTTAATCAGATTTAGATTTCTCTGCTAGAGTTCTCTTTTTGTTTCTCTTCTCAGTTCTCATTTAATGCTTTTTGTGAGCATTTTCTTAGCAATTTTGGTATTTTTTTTGTTCAATTTTTCGAAGAATAATGCTTATGGTATAATGGAGACTGCAAGGGCAACTTCATATTAGAATAGCCTCGCAATTGCAGCTACTATACCTATTTTGGGTAGGTTGCCACAACCTAACTAACTCGACCATGCTTAGTTAATTCCTCCCTTCTTCTTCTCTGCTAGCCGTTCTCTTTTTGTTTTCCTCTCAATTCTTAGTTAAAGCTTTTTGTGAACATTTCGTTTGTGATTTTGATTTTTTTTTTCTTGGTTCAATTTTTCTAAGAATAACACTTACAGTGTAATGGAGACTGCAAGAGCAACTTCATAATAGAATAGCCTCTCAGGTCCGGCAACTACACCCATTGTTGGTGGGTTGGCACAACCGAACTAACTTGATCCATGCTTATTACCCTAGAGGCAACCATCTCCCCTCTTCTTCTCTTCTTCTCCTTCCTCTCTTGTTCTTTCCTTTTTCTTCTTTTTTGTTTTTGTTGCATCAATGAGCAGCAGTTGTTGCCAAGCGGCTTCATCTTCTCTTCTTCTTTTCGTTCTTCTATTCTCTCTTTTTCATTTTGATATGGTGGCTCTTATTATGTGTTAGTAGCATCTCTTTCACTAAAGTTTAAAAAACAAACAAACAAAAAAAAAAAATACTAAGTAAATATGGCGCATTACACCTGAACCTATAAGATTACTCTTTCGTATTTCACTCCTTTCTCTGGGGATGTGGGAAGTCGTTTGTGTGTATTTTATTTTAAATCAAACATTTTTTTCCCTTTTAGTGTATATGATAGAAAATGGAATTGGTGGGTTTGGATCTATGATGTGAAGGCTTTACTACTGCGTTATCTTTCTGCAACTTCTCTTGAAGAAAAGAATTAAGTGCGCTGAGATCCAAAAAACCTAGCTTTTATTATATTCAACTTTATTTTGTTGCATTGTCCTTTTTGTTTTTCCTCTCAATTCTTAGGTTGTGCTTTTTGTGAATTTTTTGTTTGTGATTTTGATTCTTTTTGTTCAATTTATCTAAGAGTAATGCTTAAAATATAGTGTAGACTGCAAGAACAACTCCATAACATTATAGCATTGCTACTACAGCTGGCGCCTAATTTTGATGGGTTAGCTCGTCATAACTACTCCGTTCTTCTACCCCTTCATTTCTTTCCAATTTGACAACTCTTGTTATGTGTCAGTAGTGTCTCCCTCACTAAAAGGAAAAGCAACCTTGGGAAAATTGTTTTGTTATGAGTGACACTATTTGATGACTTTTTCTTCTTTCTGTCCTTTCTTTGGGAAATGTGGAAAGTTGTAATTTTGTTTTTTCAACAATTTTTTTCTTTTTGGAGTATTTTATAGAAATGGCATATGGAACTGGTAGTTGTGGATCTATGATGTGAAGTTTTTAGTGCTGCGTTATTGTTCTACAACTTCTCTAGTAGAAAAATATTTAAGTGCATTGAGATTCAAAAACATAACATTTATCTGATTCTAATTGCTATCCTAGCAATATCCTTCTTTTTTTTCCTCTCAATTCTTAGGGTATGCTTTTTGTGAACGTTCTGTTTGTTATTTTGATTTTTTTTTTAAATTAATTTATCTAAGAGTAAGGCTTACAGTGTTACAGTGTACTGGAGATTGTAAGAAGAACTCCATGACAGAATAACCTCGCTATTGCAGGAGCTACACCTAAAATTGGTGGGTTGCTAGGGGATTCTATTATTGAAGTTCTTAAAAAGTTAAAAAAAAAAAAGCCTTTGGAAAATTGATTTCTTACCTGTGAATTTGTGAGACGACTCTTTCTATTGCCATTCCTTAAGGAGTTTATAACCGACTGGATGGCATTGCTTCTTTTTTATGACCTGAAGCAGGTTTGGTGACAGTTTTCTTTTCTTTCTTTTTTTTTTTTTTTTTTTTTTCCTTCTCTCACACAATTGAATGTAAATATAAATATAATCAAATATTTTTTGGCATGGGATTTAAAAATTTCTCATCTCTATGGGTAAGAATATTTTGGTGAGAAAATGAAGGGCTAAGGCAATCAACAATTACACTCATAAATTTTTCATTTCCTTGAGGAAAAAAATTAATTTTTTTTTCCAAGAAAATAACATTTTCTTACCTATCAAATATGCCCTTAGAAATATATGATACAAGTATCAACTTAGTTCTTAGAAAGTAGAGTTGGAGAAGTAGATTTTGTGAGTTTGATTTGTTTTTATTCTTTTTAAAATTTTTTTTTTATCATAAACATATAGGAATTTGACACTTCAACATCAAGATGTGTGTATTTTATTTTATTTTGGAGGAGAAACAAGATACAATTTGAACCGGAAAAAAAAAAATAGAATTTGAAGATTTAAATGTTGACATAATGAATATTTAAGAATCTCTACATAAGCTGCATAAAAAAATTTGTTCCTGGTAGATTTACGCTGTTACTAGACAACATATAAATTTGATAATTGTATTTTTAGGGTCTTTTTGTCTCTTTTTCTAATGTGAAGCTCTTGCTTCATATCATAATCACAAATTTTTTAAATGCACGAAAATCAATTAGTTCTTAGTGAATAAGGTGTGGTACTTGTAAAGGAGAGAGTATCAATGCTTGACTTTGGGGTTGCGACAGAGACATGCTATTTAAGAGCTTTTTCATGGTGCTATGTCTGGTTAATGCAACTAAAATGCCAGGTCTCTATCTACCTAATAACAATAATTGCAGACATTCAACTTCATATTTCTTTCAATCAGGCCATTATTTTAGTGCGCCACAAATTGGAGGGGAGGGTTGTTGCAAGATTTAGGAAATGAATTTTCCTCTATCTTTCTTCATTTGCAATTTTTTACTGTGTTTACCATAAAGAAGCAGTTTCTTCATCCCCCTATTTGGTGACTGAGCAATTTTTCTCTCAAGAGCTATGCAATTTATGGACTTACAGTCTTTACAAGAACTATGTCAGTGAGTTTTGTTCCTTCTTTTTCTTCTCATTCCATTGTCTATTTATCCCCATTCCCTTCTTTCTGAACTAATTCATAATTTATTGGTTTAAAATTTTATATCAGTTGAGGTCTAAAATGCATTCTTTTAGCCTGTTATTTCTGGCCCTTTGTGGTGCATTTGTGGTGATCTGGCAAACCATAATTTACAGAAGCGAGTTGAAGTTGTCAGGTGGTAGTCTCTATAATTAATATTGAACGACATTATGGCTTTTCCTTGAATACAGAACTTATTGTCTTTTAAGAAATCAATTCTTTTGGAGCAATGCATAAGATAGTGATGAATTTTTGGATTTTACTATGACAATTAGCTCTCTCCTGGCTTGTTTTCCTTTTTTTTAATTGTTCTGGACTTTGGTTTAATTGTTTTATCTTACAGTATGTTTATGTTTATTTTTTCATTCAGTGTTTACAATAACATACATCGTCCAAGCAAATTAGCGACAGGAGCAGACTTCCATTGCTTTAAATACAAAATTGAACCAAAATGGGAGGACCCTGTTTGTGCTAATGGAGGCAGATGGACCATAAATTTCCCCAGAGGAAAGGCTGACACGTACTGGCTGTACACGGTATGCTTAACATCCTACTAGGATAAATTTGGAATTGGATATGTAAGCCCTATGTTGCATCTAATTTTCTGTATCCATTTCTATCAGCTCTTGGCAATGATTGGGGAACAATTTGACTACGGTGATGAAATATGTGGAGCAGTTGTTAATGTACGGCAGAAGCAGGATAGAATTGCTATATGGACCAAAAATGCTTCAAATGAAGCTGCTCAGGTAACTAATTCTTCAATATGTTAGAGGAATCCTTGAAGAGGCAGATTTTCCTTGCACATTCAACATGTATTGTTCATTACTTCATTATGGTTCTATGGCTGGAAATTGCGTTGTTAAAGTTGTAGGTTTGTAAAAATTTGAATTATTTATAATACGGTCATAGCATCTAATGTAGAATGTAAGTTAATTGTTATTTGACTTATTTCCTTAATGCATTCCTATATTGTTTTTCACTGCACTGCCATGGGAAACTTACCTGAGTTTTAGGCTTATAAGTGCTTGGAATCATCTTTGCACCAAACAGTATCTTATCTAATAGATGTTTTATTACCACTGTTGATTTTTTGAGAAAAACCAAGGTACTATTTTTAGATTGAAATAAACCAAATACAACTAAAAGAAACAAAACAAGCCAAAAATTTTCAAAGGCCACAAGATAACTGCCTAAGTGTCAGCAGCAGAACTAAAAGAATCTAAGCATCTTCATTCACACTTCCGATCTGATATAGATAGATTGGATGAGATATTGGCAGCATGGGGTCCAAGATGAAGCAACCAAATAGATCTTCGGCAATGTCTGCACGTCCTTACACATTGTTAAAGATCCTATTTTTCATTTTCCATCAAAGACACGAAAGAGTTGCAAAAGAAGCAAGCCCTTGCTCCCATTAGAAACTGCCCAATCTTTAGGGAAATTAAAAAGACCTCCATAGATGATGGAATCAATATCCTTCTTCCTGTCAAACCACTTTACTTATTCCACACAAAGTACACCATCAAACATTGGCAAAACATATGATCAATAGATTCTGCGTCACAACAACATAGAATACAACACTGAGGAGACATGTATATGTATGATGATCTGTTGCAACAAATCCAAAGTTTTAAGCTTTCTATTAACCATAATCTAAAGCCTTAATTTTTAGAAGGTAAATATGAATGACATCAATAAAAGAGAGAATGAGAATGATTTACATGTAAAGTTTTTGGAGGATTCCAAGTTCCAAAGAACAGAATCGAGCTCAGATAATAAGGTAATGCTTTCTTAAGTACGAGGAAGATTTGTTAAAGCTCTAGCAAAATTAATAATTCCATGAACTAATACGATGATGGGTTGAAGAAGAATTTTGTCTTGAACAATAAAGTTGAATATAAGATGGCTATCTAAGGTTGATAGTCTATATAGACTCAAAAAAAGAAAAAGGATAATGAATGAGGGAGGCTTACCAATCTTTTCAATAGCGAAAGTGAACTCTGTTTCCGATCACTCTCCCAATATGTTGAGTCACTATTGGGACAAGAGAGGCAATGAATTTCCAAGGCCCTCTAGAAGATAACCTACCAACTCTTGAAAAACCTCCTCAACACCTGCCAAATACCAGTTATCATATCTGTTAAAAACAACTATGGCCAATTGGAAACAAGTGACTGTTTGATTTTCATGGAGAAAGCTAGCAAAGGAGTGTTGCAGGGAATGAAGATGGCTAAAGATAATATTCATCTAACACATCTGCTATTTGCAGATGACTGTTTGATTTTCATGCAAAAAACAAATAAAAAATTCATACGGTTTTGGATGCCCTCCGGACCTTCTGCTTGTTGTCGGGATTAAAAAATAAATGAAAATAAGAGACAACTATTGGGAATTAATGTAAGTCAGGAGGAGATTAAGAGTATGGCAGAGGAGATGAAGGTAGCTCCAGGGGAATGACCTCTAATGTATTTGGGGATGCTTTTGGGGGGAAACCCCTTCAAAATTGACTTTTGGGACACTGTAATCTAAACCATTAGAAGGACTGTTGGATGGAAAAGAAGCTATTTATCTAAAGGGGGAAGATTACTTCGGTTGAAAACAGTTCTAGAGGCGTTGCTAACCTACTATATATCCATCTTCAAGGTCCCATAGAAAGTAGCTGCAATCATAGAGAAGCAGATGCGGGATTTTCTTTGAAGCAAGAGGAAAGTGAGAAGGGTCATAATCTGGTCAATTGGAAACAGGTGTGCAAAACAATTTAAAATGGAGGCCTTGGAATTGGAAATATCATTAAAAGAAGTGCAGCTTTAAGGGCTAAATGGCCATGGAGAATGATGGACAAACTAAAAGCAATGTGGGCCAACATTGTGTGAAGCATTCATGGCTCAAGAGCCTTCGAGAGAGAAGCGGCTGTAAACAGAAAATGCAGCTATAAATCGCCATGGAAGGACATATATAACCTTTTGACCACTTTAGACCTCACATCCGCTGGAAGATTGGAAGAGGGGATCAAGTGAGATTTTGAAAGATATCTGGTGCGGTCAAGAGTCTTTGTGAGAGGCTTTCCCTCGTATATATGGGCTGTGTTTGTAGAAAGAAGGAACAGTTGTTGATTTCAGAACAAGGGACAGTGAAGGAAACATGATCCAATGGGGATGGAACTTGCACTTACGAAAGCATATAGGAGATAATCACTTGGAGGAGCTAGGAGATTTTCTAAACAGATTGAATGGATTCAATCTATAAGTGAAACAAGGAGTGAAGATAAACCAGTTTGGTATGGAGAAGGAAACCCTATATTCTCAGTGAAGTAAGCCATGATAAAGTTGATAAATCAACCATCTGACCACACAAGCATCCCGACGGATTTTATTTGGAAAATCAAAGCTCCCTTAAAAGCTAGATTTCTAATGTGGCTGATTAGTCTTAATGAACTTAAGACTAATGAAAATCTTCAACGTATTCTTTCTTCACTCTTTACAACCTTCCATGTGTATTATGTGCAGGGAGGAGGAGGAAACAACCAAACACCTGTTTGGAAACTGCAGGATGACAGTAGCCGCGTGGAACAATTGGAATCGGCAGCATAGCTCCATATGCCCCCCAATTGCAGATAATTGGTTTCAAGTGCCAGAGACAGCAAAAAAAAGCCCATATTAATCATTATTGGAAGATGATCCTGGCATCGGTCTGGTATACTATTTGGGAGGAGCATAACAGAAGACTGTTTTTGAACAATGATAGGACGACTAATATGTTATGGGAGAGATCTAACCTTTTGTTTGCCAGTTAGGTCTTTAGTCTCTACATCTAAATTAGGAAAGGTTTATAGTTTTGTGGTATGGCTATGTAATGGGGGGACGATCCTCCAATCTTTTTTAGTTTTTGTTTGTATTGTAGTCGATCATTAAGCCCGGATATATCATCCGACATTTTGTAATATCTTTTACTTATTAATGATATAGTTTCAGTTTAAAAAAAAATCAACTATGGCCCACTAAGATTGACCATAATTAAGCAATTCCAGAACCTTTTCCTGCTTGAGGAGATATTTTTCCCCACTATATCCCAAATATGTAGCCCACCCTTTCCATTGTCTTCTTCACAATATCCCATTTGATGAGATCTCCAATCTTCAGTCCCCCATTTGGCTAGTTCTCTAACTTTACAACGGAACTCTTAGCTGACCTCACCATCACATCTGGATCCATGTTAATACCCACCTTATGACATTTAGTGATACTCATCTACAACTTGAAAACTCACCAAAACATTGCAGACTTCTTAAAGTGTTTTTAGCAATATTCTCATCACCATTGAGCAGGAATATAATATCATCAACATACCAAAGATGAGAAACCTGGACCAAATCATTTCAAACAGAAAAACCACTGACCACACCCATATTACCAGCCCTTGATATCTATCTATTCAAAATATAGGCCACCAACGTGAACAAAAAGGGAACAGTAGGTCAGCTTGTCTCAACCCGTTATTTGCCCCAAACTTACCCCTTAACCAACTATTAACAAACACTGATTATGACGTCAAATGCAAACCACTCAATCCATGAAATCCATCTAGATTTGAGCCCTTTACCATACATAATGTGCTGTGAAAAATCTCAATTCTACTTTGTCATAGGCCTTTACAAAATCAACTTTAAAAAATTAAATAATATATCAAAATTAGTAATATATCATTTATTTTAACATAATATATACATATATATACACACACACACACATATATATAGAATAAAAGACTAATAAATAAATAAATAGTTTTTTAGACATCTTTAAATATTTATTTTATGGTCCGTCTTAGACTTGCCTAGGCTCTAACTCGCCTTTTGGGAACCTCATTGCGTAGTCTCGGCTTTCACCTTGGCAACACTGTTTGCAATTCTCATCTGCTAATTGAACCGCATACAGAATTTGTCTTCCCCTAGTAAAAGAAAATTGTTAGAATTGCTCTTAATCTAATAACAAGAAACTTAGCCAAGATCTTATATAATCTTGTCATTGGACTAATAGGCTGAAAGTCTTTCAAGGTCTTTGGATCTGAACACTTTGGGATTAGACAAATCTATGTTTTATTTACAAAGTTACTGATAAAACCTTGTCAGGAAAATTTTGTGAACAACCTCATCATCCTTTATAATGTCTCACATTCTTTGAAAGAAAATAAGAGGAAAACCATCAAGACCTGGAGCTTTAGCCCCATCACAAATCTCAAATGGTCTGTACAAACTGTCTCTTTTGCTGATGAGCCACCAATCTCTAGCACCTCCAACTTGCAGCTTTTATGAGATCTAGAAGAGTACAATGAGAGAAATAATAACCTCCCTCATTTTCCACCATCTGATCACCCTCCATAACATCTCCATCAGTCACAATCCTTGAAATAGCATTCCTATTTGAATGACTAAGAAGGCTATAAGAAAACCTGGTATTTGCATCCCCCTTCCATAGCCACTTAATTTTAGCACTTTGAAGAGTGATCTCATGCTCCCTTATGGATAACTCTTCTAATTGCCCTATACATTTTTCTAAAAACTCCCTTTTTAGTAGACCATGACCCTCTCTTCACTACATTCTATAAAATGAAGAATATACATCACGTCTCTCTTCCTAATTTCCATGGACTGAAAGAAATCTCTATGAGGAGACCATATATTTTCAAATCTAAAAGGAAAAGGTTCCATTTCATTGCAACAGTATCAAGAAGACTAGGCAGATAATCTGAAGTATTCCTTTGAAGACCTTGGTAACATGAAAGAAATGAGGTGATTTGAACTTTGACCAAGTTCACTTCGCTTCATGCAAGGGAGGGTCATATAAGTGAAGCTAAAAAATAAGATTGTCAAAGTTCTGCATACTCCTTAAGCAAAGTTATTCATCTTCTCATTAACAAAATGAGTAGTATTGAAATATCCCCAACACACTAGTCCTCATCACATATCACCAATAAAGCCACAAGTTCATCCCAAAATATTTGTCTTTCCAAGGGTGAAGATGGGCCGTAAATCCTTGATGCCCACCAATGCTTGTCCTCACCCTTCATGTTGATAGAACTAGAATAATCCCCCAATTATGCAGTCTGTAAGAATAACCACCCTTGTATCCCATGCCACATTGCCACTAACACAAGTACGCAACCTTGAAGCTCCAGCATATTTCTTCATTTATTCCCCACCATCAGCACTGCTATTTTTTTTGTTTTACTCTCTCTTAGGCAATTTTCAGATTGTCTGTTCTCTGCAATAATTTTCTCGCTCTTCTCATAAGGTAGACACTTGTTATGCTGGTCCAGTGACAATGCCTAGGGAATGTTGGAAATGGGCTCAGGGAGAAAAATCCATTAGAGGGAGAACAAGGAGCAGATGATGGTGAAGAATCACGGAATTATTAGTATGTATCACACACTTGGAATATCTTGTATTTATGTGAGAGGTAAAGGGTTGAACTTTGTACAAAAGCAAACAATGCCTTGCCAATTATAAAGCAAGCCATGCAAAATTGTGCATCTAGAAAACCCTGTTTTAAAGAATGTATTGTTAAAATGAACATTTTCTATGCACTAGGAGAGGTTTGCATACTAAAAAATGAAGGCTCAGACTTACCGAATGAATGACATGGCATCTTTAAACAAGAAGCATGAATCAATGTAGAACTATTGCTGAATCTTTATGAAGCATGCAACGATTTTGTGTGGTGCGTGAAACTAACTCTAGCTCCAGAAATTCTAGTATTGAATCTCAACCCCAACAGGGAAAAAAGAAAGCATAATGCTATGCTGGGGGCTTGTATGCCACTGAAGGCGTCTACCACTCTAGCCACTAAAATTCCATATTGAAGATTTTTCTTTCCTGTCCAGGTCACTATTAAGGGTTTCAATTTCCCCAATGATCGTCCTTGGTGTTGCCTTTATGTAGTTCTCATTACATGTTTTCTACTTCACCCTTCCAACTTACAACCACTCTGAAATGGACGCACATTTGGCTACATTGTGTTCTCTGATGTTTTGCTATTTGGAAAAATTTTGCTTGGTGATACTGCCAAAATTCCAGGTCATCAGAATATACTTTTGTGCTCGTGTTTCCATTTTGTTCTTGCATCTTTTCGTTGGATAGGAAACCAGAATTAGATTCTTAAGCATTTTTAATGAATTTTCTTCTTTTCAATTTGGTTGTTGATCTCCTGAATATGAAACTTATTAGATAGTGATAATATGCAGATTTTTAACTAAAAAAGAACTTCACACTTATAGCACCACCTACATCTTAAATTACTGGTTTAATGGTTTACTCCTCATAATCATATGTTCTTTTGGACTTACAATTTGACAATTTCTTCGTTACAGTTGAGCATTGGAAGGCAATGGAAGGAGTTTCTCGATTACAATGACTCTATAGGATTCATTGTCCATGTAAGTGGATTTTTCCCATTTTATGTTGTGAATACTGACGTTTTAGCATTTCAATGGATTGCATTATCTTTACAAAGTGTGGCTTACAAGATATGTTCTTCTGACATTTTCAGGAAGATGCAAAGAAACACGAGAGATCGGCCAAGAATAGATACAGTATATGATCTGATATACTATTTTATGGATTGGAAGCATAAAATTTTGGAGAACCCTGAATAGATGTCGAGAAGCAAGAAAGACTGGGAAATCTAAATTTGCTCACTGCTGGTTCTCTCATTTAATGTGTTGCTTCATACACATCTGAGGACAAGCAGTCAGACTCCTACTTTCCTTATCAGTAGCGTCACATGATTACATTGGATAGATCCGTGCATGTGATGAACTATTTGTAGAACTCGTTTCCTTGCAATGTATCATAAGATTGTGAACCTTCAGACGCTGCCTTATTAAACGCCTCAAGAATTGCTGGCATTCAAAGTGAAGAGTTATGTTCAATGATTTAACTTAAAAACATATTCAAATCTCTAGCTGCTAGCTTTCCCAAGATTGTGATTCTAACATATAGACAAGCAACTGCAGCCAATTTAAAATTTTGATTTGGCCCTTTCGCCTTCAAATTCAATGATCTTCATTAACTTAGTTTTATTCTAATGACAACGTTTTACTTTTCACTCAAAACTATATTTGCTTCCCAAGTATAATTTTCATCTTGTATTGACAGTTTTTAAATAGATGACCAGTCCTTTTGCATGGTCGGTGAGTTTATTGGGCTACAGTAGCCATTGGTATTATACTTATTTATGACAATTAGACGAATGAATAAATATACAGATGAATGTACATATAGCAAAATAGTATTAGTAAAATTAAAGTTAAATGTCATATTCCCTCATCGATATGGTCCTTAATGAACAAAGTAGAATCACTGTCATATAATTAGAAGAGTTTATAATATGAGAGGACTGGCTAACGGAGCTGCGCATTATTTGAAGCAATTGAATGTTAGAAGTCCCATTGCTAGTCCAACTTGAAGAGAGTTTTAGCAACATCAGAAGGCATAAAAACTTCCCTAAAATTCTAATAAGGAAAAGCCCCAAAATTCCAATAAAGAAAAAGATTAGAGAGAAATTACAACTTCCCAAAAACCCTAACAAGGAAAAGCCCTGGAGAGAAATTACAAGGCAGTCAGTACATGGAATGCTTGTAAGTTTTCTCCTATTTGTTTTCTTCCCTGGCTACAATCCTGAACTTCCCTGTCTGTTGTTGCTGCAAGCAAAAATCACAAACAAGTAAGACAATAAATTAACATTTATATAAGCAAGAATGAGTTTAAATCCAGAGCTTGAGAAGATGGATTTGTAAAGAAAATCTTCCTCACCTTCGTCCAAAGCTCAGTGTGTGCTTTGCAGAACCCAGCGACCACTGTTCCTCCTCTTCCACTCCTTCCTTCTTTATACTCAAAACAAAGTTCTTCGTTCAAACCACAAGTAACATGGAAGGTCAATGGGCACTTGGGCTCCGAGCATTGGATTGCGCATCCCTCTCTAGAATCACAGATATAACAACCTTCTTCCCATCTTCTCTTGGGTACCCGTGAACAGTCAATCCCTTCTCTGCCTTCTGGGTCTCTAAAGAACACCTCCGGCACCAATAAAGCGCATATGATGTGCGCCCATCGGTCATCCACCGTGGGCTTCACCACTCCTCCCTTCAATGGACAAAGGCAGCAACAACACTCTTGCCCTGAAGAAGAAGAAGAAACTTGCTGTTGACATGTGGCGCAGAACCAATCGCCCTCGGGAATTCCTAGGGTGAGAAGAGGGTAACCGTAGCAACTAGCATGGACCATCACGTCACATCCATCACATAACACAATGGGATCGGATGGGTCCCCATCTGTGCTTTGGCAAACGCCACATACAATCCCATCATCATCGTCAACCACATCGGAACCCTGAGATTCGCGAACACCCTTTTCTTCTTCTTCTTCTTCTTCTTCTTCTTCTTCTTCTTCTTCTTCCTTGTTTTGCCTGGCGATTGGCTTCTTATTCTTTTCGGGAGAAGGGGCGTACTCGATGTTGAGATCAAAAGAGAAATTGGGTTTCTCAGGGCTGCAGTTGTTGAGAAGAGGCAGAGGAGCCCATATTCTCTTCTTCGCCGGCAAGCAACAACTTGTCGCTTCCCCAGTTGTCATCGCGGGAATTAGAAGAGAAGAAGGCTTTTCCCACGAATCTTTTCTCTTCTTTGCCGGAAGGCGCGTCAATGACAAGCGGCCATCAGTTTCTTTATTGTCTTGTTGGTGGAGAAGTTTGAGTCTCTTCAGAGGGTGCAAACCCTTTAATCTGCCCTCCATTGCCACTACTCTTCTTCTTTTTCTTCCGGTTGTTTTGATTAGAAGAAGAGAATATGATGATGATGACGAGATAAGAGAGCTTAAAGCGAAGTTCACTTCATTTACGAAAAAATTGATTTGGTTTTAAATTTTGAGAAATAAAGGAAGCCCGGGAAGCGTGAGAATCGTTAAGATTTCCCGGTTCAAATTTGGCGGGCCCGCGAAGGATGTGAAATGTGGCATTTGATTATTTGAAATGAAGGAAAAGCCTCGACCAATTTTTTGTGAAATCGAATCAAAAATAGCGAAGCGCGTTCTCTAACCGTGCGCGGGCTTCTTTGAAATTAATGGAGGGATTAGTGGAAATTATTTATTTATAGGAGTAAAAAATAAAACAAGTTACTTCCATTGCCCTAAAAATATTATCCACTTTTTTCATAAATTTTATGAAAACTTAATTAATGAATATAATTTGTATATTGCTATAAATATATTTGAATAATCATCACTCACTATTTAATATTTTTTAACCCCTAAATTATAATAATTTTATGATCTATTATTTTTATGTAACTTACAGGGCATTTATATTTTAATTGTTGTGACTGCCTTTATATTTATGTTTTATAAATAATATTTATTATTCCATTATAACCAAGAGCCTATCTAAAGGGGTGTTTATATTGTAAAGGGTATACTAAAATTGAAATCCAATCAATTATAAAGAGAATGAAAAACTCTCTCCTATTTTAATTATTTCAAGTTTGTCTTTTTAGTTTCTTCATTTTCTTATAGTTTTATTATATTTTATAACACTTTATTAGCACGATCACACTCTTAATGAAAATATTTTGGAAATAAAAAAAACAAGAGTTCCGAAGGTAAAAGTTTGAATGTATGTTTTTAATTTGTAAGATTATTATTTGAATGATGGATATCTTTTGTATATATGTATGATTTAATATGAATTGTATATAATGTCACTGACTAAAAAAATATGCTCTTTAATTGCATCTTGTATGATCTTCTACATCAGAAGTGAAAAGTTAAAATGTGATAAATGAATAATTTATTTGATATATAGTCAGTTACTTATGCTCTATTCTTGATTTTTATAATACAAATAGTATTATAAGTTTGAGTTATTAGTAGGTAAGTCTTGTCTCAAGTAAAGTTAAACATTAAAAAAAAAATGGGTTATCCAGTCCTATGAGCCCGGGTATTTAAAAATACTCTATCTTACTGCTCTTTCTTGAAGGTTGTTCTACCAACTCATATAAGTAATGCATTTTGAAAAAAAAAAATCAAAATGTGAATATATACTTTTAAAGTTTAATACTTTTATTGGCTAATTTAGTGATAAATAATTTAATTTAGATATAAAATATTATTATTGGTGTTATTGACATGCATATATTATTTCTTATTGTAATTATATTATAGTTATATATTAGTGTTTATTTCTAAACCATATCTAGAAGTTAAATGTATGAATATTTATATTAAGAAAAAAAGGTAGATATATATGTATTTTATTAATGCATGGAAATAGAATGATTCTTATGAATATAAACATTAAATTGTTCACTTTGGTGCATAAGCAAATTAAAAATTATTTTGATAAAAAATTATCATTATCGTCCAAGTGGTATAACATATTTTTTTAAGTGAATATTTGATTCATTAATAATTATTGATAAGGACGTGAATATAATCGCTAAAAAATATGATAATCGTCAAGGTTAAAATAATTTTTAATACCATGGTGATCATAATTTTTTTAAATAGTATTACTACTGCATTATTTTCAAAGTTATAATTATGATATAACTAGCTAGAAGTTATTAAAATATTTTGAAATGTCAAATTATAATGCTCTATATATAAATAGATTGACTTTTGCCTATAAACCCACATGTATAATTGTGGATTTCTAAATTAGCTTAAAGCTAATTAAGAGGTGGTCTAACAGTAATGGAGAATCTCATAAATTTTTACTTTACCATTCTTTTAAGTAAATAATATTTGATTATTAATTAATATTAATTTTGACATTTTAGCATTTTATTGTTTAATGTCTTTATTCGACATTTATCTATTATTTTAAATTTATTTTATGAATATTGCATGATAAACATTATTGATATATTTATCTTAATTAAGTTTGCACATGAAGTTACAATGTTACTTGAACAATTAAACTGAAAGTTTATTTTGATCATATGATGAATCGTATAATATTTAAATATTAAAGTATTATGCAATAATATGTATATTAAAAAATTAACAGTAAATATGCTCTCAAATTAGCATTAAAATATTAAAAAAAATGTGAAGAAATCATATTTTGATATATTCTATATGACACAAATCATAATTAAGATTATTTCAAGAACCATAATTATGGTTATAGATGTTGATAACATGATTATAATTGTTACTATGCCCTTGAAGTGAAATAATATCATTGGTTAGATACATATAGTATTACCATATGATTAATCTATGCCTTAATATAAATATGTTGAGATAGAAATATTACTGATGGCTCCTTAAGAGCAATTAGTATATTAATAAATGTAACATGCTTATAGTGATAAAATAATGTCTTATATTTTGTTAAATTTGCTCTCGAAGAGCAATTTGTATATTGACAAATAATTGCTCTAGAAGAACAACTTAATGATAGGTAAATAAGTGTTTTTGAATGACAACTGATTTTCCTTTTGGTTCATTATATTGAAATATGAGGTCAATTGAAATATATTGCGATGGAAAACAAAAAGTTCTTTAATACAAATATATTCATGATTGGCCAATTTTTTTTTAAAACCTCCATATGATGCTTTTTTATCATGACATGATTTAGTGAAGCAATTTTCTCATTATTAGGGGGAGAAAACCCAAATGAGAAGTTAAAAATCAATTGATAGTTCACATGATCAATTGGTTATGTTAACATGAATGTTAAAGGAGAAGTTAAAAATTATAAGATCAATTATGTGCAAATATAAGTTAGTTAACTGATGCATTGATTATTTGTAAAAATTTAACACACCTGAAGTGTGATTGACTGGTTAAATGAAATGACACAATCTTCTTCAAGAATAAGATATATGCAAAATATTCTTAAAGAAAAATAAAATAATATTCTAATTATATGTTCCATGAATTAAGAATAAAATATTCCATAAAATAAAATAAATTGGGGACGTGAGTATTCCGAAGCATAAATATCTCTTCAAGAGATAAATTGAAAAATTAAAAGAAAATAGATTTAATATAAATGTCCAATAAAAGGTTATAAATATGTTTCATATGTGACAAATATCATAAATTCAATATATATATATATATATATGAAGTATTGAATGAAAATGAATATTGCTTATGATATTTATGATATATAAAAGTATCCATTGATATTTGATAAAATGGGGATTCTAAACTATAGATTGTGAAATGATGTTGATATTAAAAATTAGCAATTTAAACTTATTAACGAAAGAGAAATAATTTTATCATAACACTTAATAGTGTACACATAAATAAATAAATAAATAAATAAATATATATATATATATATACACACACACACCTGCAACACTTAATTCATTTCATTATTTCATTTTATTAAATCATTTCTAGTTTTTCTAACTAAGCTCCCACTATGAATATTAATTATTACTAATATTATTATCATTATTATTATATATATTTTTTATTTAATACACTCATTAATTAATATAATTTTTATAAAATTATTTATTTTTATTTATAATTCATTAATTCATACATAAAATATATATCAAACTCGTCAACTTAATATTCAAAAATACGGGTCATTACAATCTCCCCTCCTTAGAATAAATTTCGCCCTTAAAATTTATTAAGATAATAAAAGATTAATGAGCAACTCTCATAATTTCGGGGAAGTAACTCGCCATGTAGTTCTTTCGCTCTTAGGTGTTATGCTCGACACTATGAAACTTCCAACGTACACGTACTATCAGCATCTCCTTGTTGCACAATTTCTTTACGGCTCGATCAATGATTGCTACCAGAGCCTCATCGTATGTATAATCTTCTCGCAACTCAACATGTCTCCAATCCATCACGTGCGAGCGATCGAGGTAGTACTTCCTCAACCTTGACACATGAAACACATTGTGTACTCCCGCTAACTGAGGCGATAATGTCAATTGGTATGCAACAAGACCTATTCTTTTAAGGATCTCGAAAGGTCTAATAGAACGCGGAACGAGTTTCCATAAAATTTTAAACCGAGTCTACCCTTTCGAGGAGAAATCCGAAGGAGTACATAATGACCAACATCAAAGTCAAGGATCTTCCTCCGATTATCCGCATAACTCTTCTGTCGATCCTGAGCTGCCTTCATGTTTTAACGAATTTGCTAATTTTTTTTTCATTTTGCTCTTGTACAAAAGTAGGTCCCAAAACTGCGATTTCACCAACCTCGGCCCAAGAAGCAGGTGATCGACAAGGTCAACCATATAATGCCTCAAACGGTGCCATGTCGATACTCGCCTGGTAGTTGTTATTCAAATGATCCTCCCAGCTATCACCAAAATCAAGAAAACATGCATAGAACATATCCTCCAAAATCTGGATCACTTTCTCAAACTGACCATCAGCTGTGGATGGAAGGTTGTATTCAAGTTTACTCTAGTCCCCAACTGACTCTGCAAGATCTGCTAATAATGGGCGTAAACCGAACATTTTTGTCAAATATAATAGACACTGGGACCCCATGTAATATCACGATCTCGTGGATATACAATCGACTCAGCCCTTCAATCGAATCTCTGGTACGAATCAGGAGGAAATGAGCGAACTTTGTCAGTCTATCCACAATGACCCAAATAGTATCATGTCTTCACTAAGTCTGGGGTAACCCCATCATAAAGTTCATGGTAATGTGCTTCCATTTCCACTTAGGAACAACCAAGGGTTGTAGTCTCTGGTGCTCAACCTTAACCTGCTAGCATGTGTCACGTCTCTGCACAAAGGTTGCAATATCTCGCTTCGTCCTTGGTCACTAATAAGTACATTGAACATCCTGATACATCTTATTAGTGCCTGGATGAACAATATACCTCAAGCAATGCAGTTCTATTAGCATTCCCAATCTCAGGTGAGGGTCATTTAGTACCCACAATCATCCCCTAAACCTTAATGCACCATCACTGTCAATCGACTACTACACACGGGAAGTGTCATTTGCCCACTCCCAGTATATCACATAATCAACATCATAAGGTTGCACCTTTATGATCTCAACAAGTAGCACTGGCTGGACTCTCATGTGTGCATTGACTCTGGTCTCAATTAAAGTCTCGTGGATACTCATCACTATCATATAATCGATCATTCTCCACACCTAAGACATATGTCTAGCCACACAAGCAGTCTAGACCCATACTCTATTCAGTGCATCAGCCACTATATTGGCTTTTCTGAGATGACACTCAATAGTAAAGTCATAATCTTTAAGTAGCTTCATCCATCTCCTCTGGCTCATGTTCAAATCTCTTTGAGAAAACAAAACTTGAAGCTCTTATGATTAGAATAAAGCATAAAACGATCACCATACAGATAGTGTCGCCAAATCTTGAGCGCAACACTACTGCTGCCAGTGTTAAATCATGGACGGGGTAATTTCTCTCATGTACCTTCAACTATCATGAGGCATAAGAAATTACCTGGTCACCCTGCATCAACACACACCCAAGGCCTGTCCCACATGCATCTATACAGATCACCAACTCATGGCCTAGTTCAGGTAGCGCAAGTATTGGCATAGATGTCAAATGACGCTTCAGCTCAAGAAAGACCTTCTCACACTTATCTGTCCATACAAAGGGCACGTCCTTCTTGTAAGTTTTGTCATTGGTGTCACAATAATTGAGAAATTCTGCACAAATCTACGATAATAGCCTGCCAAACTCAAGAAGATATGGATCTCCATCAATATGGTACGTCTTGACCAATGATAATAGTCTCGACCTTAGTCGGATCAACAGAAATACCCTCAACTCCTACCACATGACTAACTTGCTAAACTTAGCATAAAAGTCGATGATCTTGAAGGGTTTGTAGTGCGATCCTCAAATGCTCGGCGTGTTCCTCCCTAGTCTTTGAGTAAATGAGGATGTCATCAATAAAGATAATAAAAAATGAGTTGAGATAGGGATGAAACACTTTCTGCATTAGATCCATGAATATCATAGAGGCATTTGTCACACCAAACAACATGACTAGGAATTCATAGTGCCCATAACAACTGCTGGTACCTAGATCTTGGATCATTTATCTTTGAAAACATAGTGGCACCTTTGAGCTGGTCAAACAAGTCATCAATATGTGGAAGATGGTACTTATTCTTTATTGTCACCTTGTTCAATTACTGATAGTAGATACACAAGCATAGGCTTCCATCTTTCTTCCTCACAAACAACACTAGAACACCCCAAGGTGACACACGAGGGGTAATAAAACCCTTACTCAACAATTCTTCTAGCTGCACTTTCAACTCCTACAATTCCTTAGGCGCCACTTGATCAGGAGGGATCGAAATAGGCTATGTCCCTAGAATAATCTCAATAATAAAATTGATTTCCCACTTATGAGGCAAGCTAGGTAAATCCTCAGGAAACACATCAGAAAAATTTCTAACAATAGAAATCTTATTAATACTCGCCAGTGAAAGTCCCTCATCTATGGTGGTTAGACCGACTACGGTATCAATCTCATACTAAGTTGTTATTCTACCCCGGGTTCTTGATTTACCAGAGGCACTACCCTGAAAGATGATAGCAAGTTGCCTAGTATCTGAAATATATACCACCCTCTTGGCTAAACAGTCGGCATGCGCATGGTAAGCGGCTAGCCAATCCATCCTGAGTATAGTGTCAAACTCTAGGAACTATAACACTCGAAGGTCAACAATGGTATCAAAGTCACCAAACCTGAACACACAACGCTCACAAATCAGATTAGAGTAAATGCGTTCCCTGACTACAGTACTCAACATAAGCCAAGTGGGTGCCCTAAGAGGTCTAAGTCCCAATCTATCTATGACATGTCCAGAGATGAATGATACGGTAGAGCCATCATCAACCAACACTTATAAAGTAGAATTTAAAATAGAAACAGTACCTTTTACCAAAGTTGTGGTAGCCTTTAGATCAGGCTGGGTTATTGCCTGTGCTCTCCCTTGAGTGACGGTAATGGTGGGTACACTGGAAGCTGGAACAAGAATAGGGCAATCATATTGCTTGTGGCCTGGCTGACTACACTGAAAACATGTAATCTGACATTCCTGCTCAGCCTGATAGGTTTGGCCCTGGCCATAGCCTTTGTGCCCTTAATCTCTACTTCTGCTTCAACCTCTACCTCGACCCCCATATTGGGTCGGTGGTTGTCTCACTAACTGATAAGTCTGTATTACGCCCTTACCAACATGTCCTCCTATTGCAAGGTCAAAAACTCCACCTTCTTAATCTCCCTTGCTATCTCATGAACATAAAAACTCAAGAATAATTTTTGAAAACAAGCCCTTAAAGTGATCTATTCCTCGATAGTCCGAGTGGCCTTCCACCAGATTGTGGCTTCATCTTCAAGCATATGCGCAACTAAGAGTACGTGGTTCTCCTTAAACAATCTAAACGTTTCTATGTTCTTCTCAATATTGAGAAGCTAGTTCTCTACAACGTCCAAACTCAGACCCCCTTGGAATTCCTTGGGTTTCAGATCCAAAAACTTCTTTAGGAGATGGTCATGGGAAGCCTCATCTACCTCTCTCACTAGGGCTACCACTCTGATCTTGGGTACAACTGGTGCAAGGGGTGCTACTGGCTTAGCCCTCTGTCTCTCAGCCTCAATCCTATCTGGTCTCTCTCTTAATAAAGCTATTTGAGCCTGAGTAGCTTCAGTAGACGCCTTAATCATAGCCTCGATCCTCTATGTAGGGCCATGCTTAGGCTGAATCAGAGGTGGTGGTGGTGGTGGCACCGGCTTCGGGATCCTACGTGGTCTCCCACGTCAAGGAGGCATCATGGACTACATAAAACAATAAGCTTCCATCATTTCTAAGGTTAAGTAGACCATAACTTTAAACGCTTGTAACTACACGTTAAGGTGAATACCTCCAAGTGATAGTCTAATCTACAAGGTTTATATTCTAAGTCTTAAAATTCATTAACTCCTAATGACAGTTCAATACCCCTCATGATATGGCCACTCTCACTCGGTTCCTCTTTTTGTTTATCAGAAGTTAAGGAAGTTTTTGTCCATAATTCGACTATGCTACTCTAAGTCATTCCTAGGATTTTTCTATCTTTAGCGATTACTCTAAGGTTCCCTCGGTTAACAACAATTATTATTCCTTAATTGAATAACCTAGCTTTGATACCAACATCATCGGGACACCTGTCCTAGGGTGAAGGGCAAACCGATTTGAACAATGCCCTGATAAACCCACTCGCAAGCTAAGCTTGCCAAAATACTATTAAGTCTCTTTCACACCCCATACACAACATTATCTGAGTAATCACAAGAGATGCGAAAGTAGTTAAACAAATAATTGCAGTAGAAATTTAAGTCAAACAAAAGTTATTTATATACATTCCCCTCAATGTAGCAATGGCAGAAGTGTTGAAGGCAAAACATTTACAACAATTTTCTTATCCCTTATACATCATGGTAACTCTCAAAATAATAAATTGTATAGAGAACCTACCAGAATAAGTTGAAAACGCCGTTCTATGCTATAACCACCTTTTTCGCTTTGTCCGTAACAGAAGAACTTGAAATGTTAGAGTAGTGAGCTAATTTGTCTACAACGACTTAGTGAGTAATGTAGTCCAACCTATAGCTTAAAATAAGAATTTCATTAAACAATGTTATGTATGCATGAACAAATAATATTATGCGAATGAATGCAACAATTAATGACTTTTTAAATCCACAATGCAGTTGTGTACTTTCCATTTAAAAATAGTTTTAATGATGAAAACGCATACCAAGGCTCTCACTAGCCTCCAAAGCAATAATAAATCCACTCGAACGGGCTTACCAGACAGTTAGGCATATTTTCATACAATATCATAAGGATTGGCTAGCACATACCTCATATATGGCGGCCTTAGATCCTCAGTAAGTGAGCCAATTGAGAACCCGCACAAAATGTACCTCCAGGTACAACAACATCTGGTCCTTAAGCTCAACTACATCCAATACCCTAGCCTGTACCATCGGACCTAGAGATTCAGTGCACATTTTCATTTAAAAACCCATTTAAAAATTGTAAATGCATTCTAATATGTAATAACATTTCACTTATAAATAGAATAACAAGTTTAAGTGATAAATTAGAAAACAATACTCACTAGGATGCTCAGCTTTCGGTGCTCCTCTCGTGACCGGTATCATCCCTTTAACATTTGATCCTGCATGATCAATGTGATTTTCTTAATATTCACATGAAACTTGGCTCAAATCTAACTTTATGGTCCTTGGTCAATCAAATGATTGACTTAGTCAATTGTAGTACATTTATTGATTTGATTTATTTCAGCGAATATAATCAACTCTAATTAAGTCTAATGCTCGTTGACCTGTTTGATCGATAGGGTCAATGTGGCAACAAGGTTAAGTGATACCATTAAGCCCTTACTATTAACCCAAAATACTAAAAGAAATTATACCATTGATATGTGTCCCATTTTTGGTATACTATAACCAACCTTTCAATAAATTTGGTGATTCCATACAGTAAATAAGAAAATTTTAATTATTTCCTATATCATACATTTTTTTTTCAATAACTATTTTGTAATTTTATATATAACATCATATAACATTTCCTATCATTTAACATAACACCACCTTATATACATTTTTTTTATTTTTTTATTTATTAATCCTCAAATTGCATAAATGCAAATTTAGTACATTAGTTGACCTCCAAAAATTCTAATTTTAGTACCATTGAGTTTAGAATTTTATTTTGGACATTTCATTACCCGCTAACTAAAATTTCAGTGTTAATAGGTGTACCCCTATATGTCGATTTTCAATTACCATATAAATTCTTAGGGCCTACATAGATACAAATGAGTTATATATCTATGTTCTATTCGTTGATCTGAACACAATTATATATATATATGTATATATTGTGTAGTTTTACTACTAGTGAAAATATACCCTAGTTTTGGCTTATACAATTGACTAACACTTCTATTAAAAACTACACTAAAAAAACTGTAATACCTAACTTTCATAACTATTTTAAATTGAAAAGATGTAAAAATATTTTATCCAAAGTGACGGATCTTGGAGAAAATGGTGATTTTTTCCTTTCCTCTTTCTTTATTTTTTCTTCCTCTTTTCTTCTATTTTCTTTTCCTTTCTCAGTTGGATTTCCCTTATTTTTTCATTCCTTCTTGGATGAACAACTTGAGAGGATGAGTGAAGAATGAAGGGAATAAGCATCACACATCACTTATATATAGACATTAATGGTGTCGAAACCCCTTCTGAAACCTCATATAGGTGGCCTGATTGCATAGTAGTCAAACATATCTACTCCTCAGTCAAACTTGTTGACTACTGTTAAGCCTTACCATCGAAACATTTATATTATTCAGAGTGCAACAATGACAAGTTAAGTAGAATAATATAACAACAACAGAAGTTTTTAACATTAATTACATTAACATAGTCCAATTCTACTTACATTTATTCAAAACTTGTACATGCTGATTTAAAATACCAAAAATAGCAAAACAAAACAACTTACTAGGGACAGGATGGAAAAGATCACGCGAACAACACATCTTTTCCTTTATCCACATCGGACAAACCTAAAATGTTAAAAGTAGTGAGCTTGATATCCACGTGAGCCCAGTGAATAGCAAAAAGATATATCTACTTAAGTCTAGCATTCTACATGCAATGCAACAATCAACATCACAATTATTCAATAAAAATGCAACAAGTAGCACGCACAATCATCAACATATGAAAATGCAGCAACCTAATATACCATGAGTTATGCCTTGATTTTAGGGTCCAATATCTAAATTTGACACCCTTCTTTCTTTTTAAGGATCCTTTGGTCATACTGCCATTCCGGACGGACGTGACCATCGTCCAGGCTATACTATGATATCAATCGACGATCGTGGCCCACTGACCAGGTGGTAGAGTCGTCACCCACAAACCCGTAGAGTGTGCCATGTACCACTCTAAATACAATATAGTGTACCACTGTACCACTCTATTTTGGACTATCATGATCCAATGTCTGCACCTTCGAACCTTTCATCATTAGGCGAGGTCAGCACAATTGAAGATCTGTCAATTAGTCCTACCTTAGAGTTATCATGATCGAATGTTCGCACCTTGGAACCTCTCATCATTAGGTCAAGTCGGCGTATCATGATCCAATGTTTGCACCTCAAAACCTCTCACTTGAGGCCAGATCGGCACATCTAAAGATCAGTCCTATCTCAATGCAACATGGAATGCATGTAGCACACAAAAATGCAACAACAATAAGTTGAATAAAAGGTTAAGTAAATAAATCAAATTACTACTCATAAACTATATCGACTGTCGACGTTCTTCCGATCGCCAGTCGCTATTGGGATCATTGCAAGTGTACAGGATTGCAATAGTAATACACGGTAAACACCAGATATTGTTATCAAGGAACGGTATGTGGTTAATATCTTAAACCCCATTTAATTTCAGTATTAACTTTATTAAGGTGTCAAATTGATGTTTTAATACTTTAAATTAAAATTAAATGGAAAGTAAACAATTGCTAATTTGAAAACTGTGTGAATTAGGAATCTAGGATAGTAAAATATTATGTATTTACCTTTAACCTTTATTTCAATTAATCTAAATTTTGTTATTGTAGGTTATAGTACTAGTAATCAAAACACTTTCTCGAGGCGCCTTGATCCTACTAATTTCTTCTCTAATACCCCCTCTCGAGGCGTACAGTTAACAAATCAATGTAATAATTATAGAAATCATGTGTAACCTCCTATAAAATCAACAACCTCTCAGTCAATTGATTCTCCTAGGTCTATACTCTGATTACTCAATTAGTAAAGCACTCTCTCGAGTTAGTTCAACAATTTGAAATCAGTTTATAGATAACCAATCAATAAAGAACATTAAGAACACAGAATATAAAATAATACCTTGAAATAGATTAATCAAAATAAAAATCAAAGGTTCCTATAATCTAAATTATATCCTAGAAATTAAAAGAGTCTAGTTAGTGTGATCACCCTAGGTCTTATAATGTATACACGTCAACATGAATTTTTAAAAATCCAAGATAAATATAAAAATGAGTGGAAACTTGTTTTTAATTATCATTATATGATATTTGATCAAGATAAAATTTATTAGAACATTCGGATAGCTAGAAACGTGCGCGAAAAGTGTAAAAAATGGGGTACACTGCTGCCGACCGCGGTCCGTGTTATGATGACCGCGGTCCGTGATGTGAGAAACCCAGAAAACATGCATAAAGCACTATGGACCGCGGTCCTCACAGGCTGACCGCGGTCCGTGATGAAAAAATGCCCAGAAGTGTGCACAGCACACTGAGGACCGCGGTCATCAGTGGAAAAATGCCCAGAAATGTGTTCAATGCACTGAGGACCGCGGTCCACAGAGGAAAAAATGCATGAATGAGTGTTTTGTCACATGGGTGACCGCGGTCCATAAAGTGAAGATCGCGGTCCATGAAGAAAAACAATGTCCCATGACTGAGGTCCAAAAAGTATGACCGCGGTTCGTGTTCGGGCTATATATGCATTTTAGGCGCAGATTTGATCATTTCTCACTGAAACGACTTTGGATTGGAGAGGAGCAACGGGAGAACTTCTTTAAGGTGAGTTCTTCTGGTTTTCTTTAAGTTCTCTTTAGGTTTTGAGCTCCTCTAGTGAATCAAAGTGATTAAGATGCATTCATTAGCTTGTTGCTGTAAGTTAGTGGTTAGTGGCTGGAAACCAAGTCAAACGGGATGAACTATTGTTTATTCCCTTATATGTGTATTTGGACACTAGTATGATGGTTTTGGGATGGTTATTTGTTTGTTAAAATGATGAAAGAGTTGATGTCATTGAAAGTGAATCCCGTTTTTAGGCTTGAATCAAGAGATTTCTATGAGTAAATGATGTAAACAACCATTCCCTAGTTAGTTATGTATTTAAATGGTTATTGGGTGTCCAAAACACTAGATTTAAGTGTTTTAACTGGAATGAAACTCACACATATGGTGTACACAAGGGTGAAAT
>JAJIYU010002125.1:0-31773 GCA_030144865.1 Tinospora cordifolia | reverse complement strand
ATATATATATATATATATATTCTTATAATAGAAATATGTAGTTTATGCTGAAACCCTTTTGCAAATAAAACTCTCTAAAAATGTCATTTTAGTATGTAGTTACAGTAAACTAACCTTTAACTTTTTATAAATAGGCCCGGAATTCCCTATCTCTTACTTATGTTATTAAAATGTATTTCTCTTCCATTTAGGATAACAGTTTATGTTAGGGTAAAAGTATAAGAGAAGGAGATAAGGGAGTCATAACCCGGGGATGAGGTGTTTAATGGAGACTTGGTCCATAATATGGTTTTGACAAAAAAATAAAAAAATAAAATAAAAATAAAATAAAAATAAAAAAAATCTACCATCATTTAGAGGGTAATTTCATTAGGACAAGAGAGTTGAACCCTCCAACTTTGGTAAAGTTCAATAAAAATTACCAAACAAAATGGTAAACTATTCATCAGAACTTGTACTAAAAATTACAAAAAATTTCACTCTCATTTTACCATCTTTGCTTTAATTTAGGGACATAAATATATCATAGAGATATTACTTTTTTTCTTTTACTTATTCAAAATTGTGCATGAAAAATTAGTCAATATGTGCTAACTAACATAAATATCTCATCTCATAGAGAGGAAAAACAAAAACATTTAAGAAGTATATTAATATAATTACCATTAATAAAGAATCCATTAGAAAAAATCATAGTACCAAATCTCATGTATCTTATCTTCTTAAAAAAATTCTATTGTGTTTTATACTAATATATGTAAAAAAGAAAACCCAAAAAGTCTCATGCATTTTATCTTCTTAAAAAAATTCTAATGTGCTTTGTTTTTGTTATAACTTCCTTTCACCCCATCAATGTCATGTAGATATGTATGTATATTTGGGATGAGTTATAAATGAATTAAATAGTATTCCTTGTTGAACAAGAAAAAAGTGGCTACAAGATGATAAAAGAAAAAAAAAAAAGATAATTTAAATAAAAGTACAAAAGAAATAAATTTGAAGAAAACTAGAGGTAAAGGGCATTATGGGCGAATTTCTAAAAAATTATGGGTTTTAGTTGCATTAAAGGCTTCAGTATGAACTATGTATTTTTTATTTTTATTACAATAGTATATGAATATAAATCTTCTGTGAAAGTTTAAGAAAAATAAAAT
This sequence comes from Tinospora cordifolia, assembly GCA_030144865.1. Classification (NCBI taxonomy): domain Eukaryota; kingdom Viridiplantae; phylum Streptophyta; class Magnoliopsida; order Ranunculales; family Menispermaceae; genus Tinospora; species Tinospora cordifolia. The sequence goes on along the minus strand of JAJIYU010002125.1, from coordinate 30,619 downwards.
TATATCAAGTACCGGGTTGATAGTCTAAATATCTTTTCTTGCTAAATAAATGAAAATGATCTCCTCTTAGGAATCAACTTGCATGCTCCCTACTTCGAATTGACTAGTAGGTTTTTGCAAAGACGCAAACATTGCTCCAAGTGAATATATAGTCTAATCAGCTAATGTACATGCGTGATTGATATTACTTTGCTTCCTTGACAAACAATGAATGACATCATTGATGAGCAACTAGCTGCAGAAGGATCTATACTTTTCAGTACAAACATCTCTTTGATTTGTTGGGTAACAAAAAAGACTAAGTTCTCAGCTAATTATACGTGCTAGCAAGAGTTTCCAGTCCTTCAAGATATTCAAAGTCTTGTGAAGAGACTGTAAAAAGTTTTATTCTCATCTAATTTGGAAAAGAAAAATGGTGCGTTCTAGATGTTTGAGAGCCATGAAAGAGCGTATAGACAAGGGTCCTACACCACGTTAAGTCTTATGTTCTTTTGTGGTTTGTGCTATCATTTTCTTTTAGTAAAAAATTATCGCACTTCCTACTATTATAAACACCTAATCTATTCATAAATTTGGGTTATAGCCATAGGGTCGATAACCCTAATGTCAACAACAAATTAAAAAATAATAAAATAAAATAAAAAACAACGCAGTCCACTTGGTACGGGCACCTGATGAGAAACAGTCAAAACTTTGAAAAACCTATTCATCAGAACACGTTTCAACGTTTTCAATACAAGGTCGGTCAATTAAGATTGAAGCTCTTGAAAGATACTTGTTTTGTGGATTTGTATCAAATATCTAAATTTAGAAAAAATGAAAATAATAACTAGGAATTAGATAATGAGACCATATTTCATAACAAGCAAGTTATATGAAAAGAAAAGTTTATTTAATTAAGTAAAAAAGGAGATGTGCTCCACTTCCTAGTTCCTAGTAGTAACCTCAATTATACTCACGAGATCCAAGAAATGTAATCTGGCAATGGCATTTGTAACTAGAATTTTGGAATTATAAGATCATTTTTTTCGTGCATTGGTACATGTAACGCATGCAAAATTTACTGGTATTAATGGTTAAGTTGCACTTCAAAAAGTTACGGGATTTCGCAGTTAGATTAACATTCTGGTAATGAATTACAGAGTAAGTACTTGGATGCTTATGAAATTATCTGAATATGATTTTGCCTCTTATAAATACATATAACATACATGCATAGAGAGATATAACGCAAATGTCACGGCCCTTTATGATGGATAAAGACCCAGTCATCAGTAGTGGGAGGACAGTCAACACCACAAATCACCTCCCACATAAGCTTAGACAAATTCCATGACCAAACCAACCACTTCAGCCATTAAGAGCTGATTCCAAGGAATAAGAGCAGAGAACACAACAATTACAAAACCAACATATGTAACATCAAATCAAAACTAGTGCATTTCTTCATATCTGAAATGTTATTTATTATCAACAGGCCTTACATTGGTTGTCTCTGATACAATTATCCATGAGCACAGAATAGGATAGAAGCGCCAGTACTAGTTGAGACTTCAAACCCAAGTACTCATATTGATTTGGTACATCTCCAGCATTGGTTCCTCATAGTCACACTGTCAGTTCGATGAAATATCAATCAACAAGGCCTGAGCATCATTCTAAGACAGTAACGAATACAAGCAAAAGAAACATTTGATTGGCTGCACTACACGGGCATTTCCACATCTTCGGAATCTGGTTTCAAACGAAAACAGAGTATATCATATAGTTAAACTGAAAAACATGGCAGCACAAAATTTTCGCAAACACATTTCTATACTGAGATAAGTTTCTCTAGGCAATTGAAGTGGCATCAAAAATTTCAAGCTTTACAGTGCCAGATGCTCATCTGACTAACATACACTAGTTTTTTTTTTTTTAAAAAAAAGAGTTGCTCTTTTGGGGTAAAGATAATCAGAATTACGAACTTAACCAACAGTCCTATCTGATAAAAATCTAACCAGCATACTATCATCAATGAGCAAATACATGTTAAATTCCATCTGTCTATGCCTCTCTTTTTGAAGCAAGAACAATGATAGTGTTACCAAAAATCAAAAGTCACGAGCAAAAGTACAAGAAGTGTGGACAAGATCCCAAAAACTCCAAAAAGGGCTGCCTACAAACAAAAAGCACCACCAAACAAACCACAACTAACAAGCACAAATCACCAATGCAATCAGAAATTGGAAGACCATTGATTATAGATGCAGATTGAACCCAAGAGTTACTTGATAAAATGGTATCATCCTCAAAGCCTGTCAATTTCCTTAGAACAATCATGAAGCACTATTGTTTCTTTCCAACCAAATAAGCCAAAGAGTCACAAAATAAGCCAGGAAAGCCTTGTCCTTCCTAGTGCTAGACACAATATAGCCTAAAAGTAGAGGTGGCAATTCGTATCATCGTGTCATAAATGGGTCGTGTCGTAAACGGGTCGTGTCATAAATAAGTCGTGTCATATATATTATAAACGGGTCGTGTCATAAACGGGTCATATCGTAAATGGGCCGTGTCGCAATCGTGTTTATAATCGTGTACATGTATATAACCTATTTAACTTTTTATAATCAATTTTTAAAATAATTTTTTATAAAAAATATTAATAAAAATATAAAATATATTAAAAATAAATTAAAATTGTCAAATATTATATCTAAAAAATAAATAAATAAATTACACTATCAATAAATTAATAAATATATTAATTTTAAATGAACTTATTTATAGTTTATCTCTTAACTTATGCATAATCGTATTAAATGTGTCATTTTTGGGTTTATCAGGTTAACCTGTTTATGACCCGCATTTAGTCATGTCTAATTGTGTTTGACCCGTTTTGACCCAAACCCGTTAATTTCATATCGTGTTCGTATCGGGTTATCATGTCGTGTCACAAATTGCCACCCCTACCTAAAAGTCGAAGAAACAATCCTCTAGACAGGAGGGAGTAGAAATCAATCCTCCTGAAAAATGCAACAAGTGAAGCCAGGATCTGCATAAGAAATGACAATGAAAGAATATAAGTTCAATGGTCTAACATCTTGATTACATAGAACAACCAAAGTGCAAAAGTAACAAGGAAGAAAGCCTCCTCTGCAAAATATGCTTAGTATTGAAATGCCTATGAGACAAATCTAGCCAAAAACCTTAACCTTGAATGATAAATGAAAATGACATAGGAATGCCATTGGAAGGGTAGAGTTGGGAAGGGTTTTGATTGTTTGAAAACTCTTGGAAGGATTTGTCAAAGAAAAGGCCACTAGGTTCAAGGAACCAGAAGAAATAATCAAAGCATGTGGATAATCTCACTTGGTCTAATGAGGAGAGTAAGGAAAGAATTGTACCCTGTTCCACATAAGAATTAGCTCTAGCAAAAAGGGGGTTCCAGGAGCAAATTGACGAAATAGATGAATAGGAATGGTGATTGCAGCATAGGAAAGTTAAAATGGATTGGTTAAGGAGGGTGGCAAGTCTATAGAAGTTGGGGACGGTTCTATAAATGATTGGGCCCCCAATCAGTCTTTCCAAAAGTAAAAATGCCCCCATTAACAATTGAATGTGAATACAGGGAAACCAAAGGAATGCAAGGAACTGCCAGAAGCCTTCAACTGTTAGTCTCTTGGACCTTCGGAAGTTACTACCCCCTTCAATAAGCAACATATCACCATATATACCTACAGTCAGATACACCCAAATAGAGTTTTAATTCCCCAGAAACACAACCATTTGCCACACAAAACAATGTTTGAGGGTAATCTTATAAATGTCAAGCCCTCCTACCTTAACTAAACTCTGCACAATCTTTCACTTCACTTGATTCCTTAACCAATGCTATGCCTTAAAATCGTCCACAAGCATGGTACCCTCGAAACAAGTCTTCGAGGACAAATGCAATCATGATCTAATCTAGTTAATTATATATAATTCACTAAGTAATTTCTCCAAATTTAGATTTGAGAAAAGAATTAAATTGGTTTCAAGTTTTAACAAATGAATTCATTCTCGTTTATAGTTACTCCAGTACTTCTCCAGGTTTGAAACTTCAACCTTAAAATATTCGAATTAATTCTGAGAAGTTTGAGACATCTTAGAGACGTTTAAATTTTTTTTTTGTAAATGCTAAGATATGCATAACTACTACCAGAAATGATGATAACAAACTTAAAATATATACCTATAATATAAAAAAGTATAAATATAATAGTTTGAAACATAAACTTACATCAACAATGTTTAAGGCACATTGAACATCACATAGTAATATATATATATAGTGAACTACTAGTTATTATTGCGGTATTACATATACAAAACAATATAAAATATTAATACACATATCAAAGCATACATACAATATGTTAACATGCATACAAAGTGTATTATATATTACATTAACAAATATATTATATTAGCATATACATCAAAATATGATATTTTGTATAGATTAAACTTTATGTTTTGCAAACTTTAAATTATCCTCACATATCTCTCCTCAATCTCAATTTTCTACTTGTGTCCATGAATAAATGGCTCTTTTTATAGTTTTTTTAGGGAGCATAGGCTGCCTCTTTTTTTTTTTTTTTTTGGCTTAAGATATTTTCATCAACTTTTTTGCATTATCAAGTTCAAAATTACATTATCTTTTCAAACTTTACTGAAGTTGATGATTTTTAACGAACTTTGCCACATTTCTCGAATTGTTTTCACGATTTTTGATTTCTTTTTTCTTACATTATAACTCTAGTTCAATTGGCTAAAATATCTAAATAATTCAATTAATTTCAATGAAATATGTCTAGTTTTCAAACCATGGAACTTATATTAAACTGCAAAAACATTTCAAGATATTTCAAATAAACCCAAAAGTTAATAAATCACAAATGCCACTACATGGCCAACTTACTCATTGCTCTAGGCAATTTGGCCCATGCCAAGAGGAATAGTTCAATGCACACCATAAAATTCAAAGGCAAAATTTAATCTAGAAGAGATGAAATTGAACTTGAGAACAACTAATTATTACTACACTGGGTAGAAAAATCCACGGGCCATAAACTTATTATCTTGATCATGTGCAAATATTGCAAAATCAATAAAGTCAAATTATGTAGAATTGTAAGACCAAAGGAAGTCACAAACCACAAATGTGCACAATCAAGAAGTCATGGCATAAATTATCTTAACAACGATTTTTTTTTTCCAATAGTCATACGACATTTTGAAAGCTTCAATAATTAATAAAGAACTATCCCCAATGAGAATGTTATCGAGGAACTGATTGTAGAACATTCACAATTTATAGTATTGATTCATGAAAACAAATAGTATTGAGAGGAATTCTTTTTTTCCAATAGTCATACAACATAGTGAAAACTTTAAAAATAAATAAAGAATTCTCAAATAGTATCGAGAGGAAATTGATCATAATACAATCCCAAATAGTATTGATTGATAAAAACAAATTATAATCGATGACTTAATGAAGTATGCACTCTCATTAATTATCTTTTGATGCGATTAGTAGTTGGACATCTCGTCCCTCTTAATATAATTATATTTTCTTTCGGGGATAAAAAAAAAAGAAGTGTGCACTCTCATTAAATTGCTCAATTGTTATAAGAACATGAGGGGCAATGTAATATTTTGAAAAAAAATAATATAAAATAAAATTACTAATTAAAAAATTAATTTAGTTGTTAAAATTATTTAATAGTCTAATATGAAAAATTAATTAACAAAAATATTATTTAAATTCCATCAACCATTAAAAATTTATTTATGAATTACATGCTATTCAACATATACCATAAATACATAAAAATCATATAATCCAAACATTTAAATATCAACACACTAACATGCCCCTGAACATTCAATCAAAATAAATAAACACCACATTCCATATTTAAAACTTAAATAATACAAAAGAATAAGATAATTATCTCCAAATTGTCAGTTGGTCCCTTCAATTCTTGTATTTTCGTCCCAACTGTTTTAAATTTTCAAACATAATTTTTAACATCTAAAACATTCTCAAATATATACACATAATTTTTTTTTGAAACAGAAACTTTATTGATAATATAATAATTACAAAACTAGATGAGATATCTGGAGGAGGGATTTACAATGATTGTCATATATTCCCCTCGTTACAAAACCATTCACCAAATGTGTAGCCTTTTCCTAATTTTGGAACTGAGATCCATGTAGCAAAAAGAATATTGGATTTCTCCCATATAAGCCAATCCGAATTACTTTTATCCAAAAAGATGCGAGCATTTCTTTCTTCCCATACATTATACCAAAAAGCCGCCAATATCACTTTCCAAAATTGACGAAGATTTGCTGCAGCGATCCTTTCAGGAATCTAAAAGAGAGAGTCTGCTGGGGGAGGGAAAAGAACGCGGTGCTGCTGACTCCACAGGTAGGGGTGTAATTGGGTCGGGTTTCAACCCAAAATCTCACCTGACCCGACCAAGTGATATGCTGTCACAACCCGACCGACCCGACCCGAGGTTCGATCGGGCGAGTTGGGCGGGTTGGGGCACGATTTTGAGAAAGAAGAAAGGGGCGATAGCCCTTTGTAGTTGCAGGCCAGGCTGAGAGAAGAGAAAGAAGAGAGAGAAGCAACACAACCGAGACCACAGGCAACGACGATTGAGCACAGGCGACGGTGACTGAAGACAATGGAGGAGCAACAGGCGGCGATGATTGAAGGCGAACGTTAACTGAACCAGTAGAGGCGAAGGAGCAACAGGTGACGACAATCGCAACTCGCAAGGCGCAAGCAGCAGATGGGGTGATGAGGCTCGGACGGGAGTCGCAGCGGCTGGAAAGAATGGATAGATCGAATGATCGATGGATCTGGGTGATTTGCAGAAGCAGCAACAGGGAGGGATGCAATGCCTTTTTCATCGCTTTCTCGGCATGACATCGTCTTTAGATTTGAGGGTCGGGTTGGGTTGGGTCCGACCCGACAGTTTTGAACTAGACCCAACCCGCCCGACTATGAGACTGTACCCGACACGAAATGGTCGGGTTTGATTGGGTCGGGTCGAGTTAGTCGAGTGGCTTTTACCCCTATCCACAGGTAGCACAAATTCTGTGTTCGCTTGCACTCCCCAAATATGTGTTGAACTAATTCCCCACTATTCTTGCAAAGAATACAAATGGAAGAATTTAGATAATGGTGGGTTTGTCGTTTTTGGATGTTATCTAGAATCTTGAGCTTGAGCTTGTTCAAGCTCACCAGCTACACTAATATTCGGGCTTTCATAGGGGCCTTTATGCTCCATATAAAGTCTGTTGGGGTGTCGGTCCTATGTGACTCATGATCTAATATATGATTTATGAAAGATTTCGCAGAGAACTGGAGGTTGTTTTCTGGGCTCCATTTGGGGGTGTCTTCTTCATTTGTCATGCAAAGAGTTTAGCAGGTCATTCAGCTCTTCCATATTACTGTCCTCGATATTATTTCTAAGGTGCAGGTTCCATCCCCATTGTAGGTTCCCCTCAATATAAGTGCTAGTCTTGAAAGCTGCTATGGTTCCATCTTTTCTGCTAGACATTTTGTATATGTTGGGACATTTGTCCTATAGTTTTTCCCTTCCACACCATGTCTTCCCAAAATCTCACATTGTCACATTTGCCCACTTTCCATATAATGTAAGGTCTAAATCTATCATATAAACTGTATATGTCTTTCCAATGAGCTCTATGGCTTTATTTTCTGTTTAGACCAACTTCTCTCCCGAAAGACTTGGATTCGTAAATAATTTTGATGACTTTTGCCCAAAGGGCTGTTGAATGTTCCATCATTCTCCATAGCCATTTACCCCGTAATGCCATATTTTTCTTGATCAACCCTCCTATGCACAACACTCCTTGCACCATGTCTTTGTAGACCTGACGCCAATTTACCAAATTTTGGCCCCTTGATGCATCTTCTGATTTCCATAGGAAGTCCCGCATCTGTTTTTCAAGATCTCCAACAACCTTTTTTGGCATTCTGAAGACCGACATATAGCAAGTAGGCATAGCTTCAAGAACTGATTTAAGCAGCAACAGTCTTCCTCCTCTTGACAAATAACTACATTCTCTAATATTTTTAAACCATGAATTTAGCAATCTTCTACTAAATATGACAAACAGTGCATCATTCACTATTTTAGTGCATTTGACGCGGACTGTTGCCCTCATTCAATTGTTGGACTTGACCTACTCTTTTCCAACTAGGAACACTCATGAATCATGCACTTTTTAGATCTTTGTAAATATGTTTAAGGTCATTCAACATTCAATCACGACCAGCATGCATAAAGTGCATGAAATCATAGCCATATTCACAATATCCATGTATACTTTCATCATTTAATGTATAGTAAAGCCTTACACCCATTTCTAACCACTTAACCATGTTTAATCTTTAATTTCCAGTGAACCAACTTGCGGATTTTTGATATGGAAATCTGTAAAAATATTATACCACTTACAAATACACTCAACCATCCCTTAATCATGCATATACCCTTGTTATCTCAAGCATACATGTCTTAATTTGTGTATTCTATCATAATACCCTAGCCTTAACCTCTATGCAACTTAAATTATTATTTTCCAGCTAGCTATCTTGCTGGATTTCATCTAGTAATTCAACATTTTATAATGTCCTACCTTCTTAATAACTAATCTGTACATATTATATTCATAATCATGTGTTTTCATGTGTATATGTGTATATTTAATCACTTTCCCTTAACTCGGCGTGAATTCATTCAATTTCTCATGTTTTCATAGACTTATAGCATTATAATATATTAGATTAAATGTTGAAAAAAGAAAAATAAGCATTAGAGTCGAGTAGAACCATTATACCTTACCAACTTTGCTCGAACCACCTTGTTGATGAGTTATTTCTCGGAAGAAGTTTCTTGGATGCTTTTGGACTGATGTAAAACTCTGTTTTAATGGTGGAAATAGACAATGATCTCAAGAATTGTTGATGAATAAATATCCTCAAAAAGAATGGGAGAGAATAAGAAAAAGCAAAGAACTAGAGCATAGAGTAGAGTATTATCTTGTAAATAGATTAATGGTGGTTTGTAATGTGAAATCTCAAGCTTCTATGATATTCTTCTCTTGTTTAAATTGGGGAACAACAAGAGGGGAAGGGAAGAAAAGAAAATCGGCACAAATTAAAGGGGAGAGAATGGGAGGCGCCACTTTTGGATTGGGATAGGGATTGGTTGTTTGATAAGGATGTGAGGAGATATTGAGTATAATTAGGAATCTTTGTCGTTATCCATGATAGAGTTTGACTTAATCCAAACTCTTATCCTAGATTTTTTTTTTTTAAGTGGGGCGTGGGAATTACTTCAAATAGGCGACTTGGTTTTTGTGTGTACTTGGGAATCATTTTTACACGTAAATACAACACGTGTGATATTTTTTTTATTTTTTATTTTTTTTGAAATAGAGACTTTATTGATAATAAAGATAATTAAAAAATTGGAAGAGATATCCGGAGGAGGGAGTTACAAAGATTGTAATATGTTTCTCCCGTTACAAAGCTATTCTCCAAATGTATAGCCTTTTCCTAATTTAGAGACTGATATCCATGTAGCAAAAAGAGTGTTGGATCTCTTCCATATAAGCCGCTCCGAATTACTTTTGTCCAAAAAGATGCAAGCATTTCTTTCTTTCCATACACTAGATCAAACCGCCACCAATATCACTTTCCAAAAATGTTGAAGAGTTGTTGAAGCGACCCTTTCGGGGATTTGAAAGAGAGTCAGCTGGCGCGGGGGGGACAAGAACTCGATGTTGCTGATTCCGTTGATACCACAGTTTCTGCGTTAGCTCACATTCCCTGAAAATGTGCTGAATTGATTCCCCACTATTCCTACAAAGAATACAAATGGAAGGATTTAGATAATGGTGGGAGTGTCGTTTTTGGATGTTATCTAAGGTCTTCAGCTTGTTTAAGCTCACTAGCCACACTAAGATCCGAGCTTTCATATAAAATCTATTCGGATGGTGGTCCTGTTTCAGTCTTAATCTAATGTATGATTTCTGAAAGATTTCAAAGAACTGGAGGCTGTTTTCTGGGCTCCATTTGGAGGTGTCTTCTTCATTTATCTCTTGGATCTGGAAGCCATGCAGAGAGCTTAGGAGGTCATTTAGCTCTTCCATATCGTTGCCCCCTATATTATTGCTAAGATGCAGGTTCTAGCCCCATTGAGGATTCCCATCTACATAAGTGCTGGTCTTGAAGGCTACTATGGTTCCATTTTTCCTTCTACATAATCTGTATATGTTGGGATATTTGTCCTGTAGTTTCTCCCTTCCACAGCATATGTCTTCCCAAAATCTCAAATTGTCACCTTTGCCCACTTTCCACATAATGTGGAATCTAAATCTGTCATATAATCTATATATGCCCTTCCAAGGAGCTCTATGACTGCATTTTCTGTTTAGACCAACTTCTCGCCCAAAAGATTTGGATCCATGAATGCTTTTGATGACTTTTGCCCAAAGGCTGTTAGATGTTCCATCATTTGTCACAACCATTTACCCCATGACGCCATATTCTTCTTGAGCATCCCTCCTATGCCCAGCCCTCCCTGCGTCATGTCTTTGCAGACCTGATATCATTTTACCAAATTTTGGCCCTTTGATGCATCTTCTGATTTCCACAAGAAGTCCCGCATCTGTTTTTTCAATTTCTCCAACAACCTTTTTTGGCATTCTGAAGACAGACATGAAGTAAGTAGGCAGATAACTGTGCTTCCATCCCACACTTCTTTTCCTAATTGTTGTTATGACTGGCTCCCAGAAATCTGTCTTGTTTGGGTTTCGCCCATTGTCCAAGATTCCCCACTGTTGCCCCCGGTGGGAGTTCGGGTCGTATCTCAAGTTTCCTCCTAGAGGCATACTAAGGTAATTTATAGGCCATGTACCTGGGGAATCTTTTATCTCAGTCGCCATAGAACTCACTTCCCCTGTGCTTATATTAATTCCTAGAAGATGACTCTTGTTCCCATTCATTCTCATACTAGTTAAAAAGCTGAAAGTGTGCAAAGCATTCATCATCACCTGTAACTCTTCTTTTTGGTTGGGAAGGAAGAGAAGATAGTCATCAGCAAAGAGAATATGAGTGAGTTTAACTTTTCCATTTCGAACTGCCATGCCTGTTTTCTTACCCATTTTAGTCAGGGTGTTAAGTACTATAGTGAAGAGGAAGGGAGAGAGGGGGCCACCCTGTCTTAGGCCCCTTGAGCCATTGAATTTACCTCGTGGACTCCATTAATGAAAACTGAGTAGTTTACTGAATTTAGGCAAGCCCGTGTCCATTTCCTCCAACGATCTCTGAATCGTTTCCGTTTCATAACAAAGTCCATGAAGCTCCATTTGACTAAATCGTAGGTTTTAGCGAAGTCAATTTTCAACAGAAAACCTTCCTTCTTGTTGACTTTGTAATCTTCCACTACTTCGTTGGCTATCAAGATGGCGTCGGTAATTTTCCTGTCCTTTATGAATGTCATTTGATACTCGCTCACTGTCTTAGGAAGGACAACCCTTAGTCTGTTAGCCAGAGTCATTGTAATGATCTTATATAGGCTAGTGGTGAGGCTAATTGGCTTATAGTCCTCCACTCGCATGGCATTAATTTTTTTGGGTATGAGGCATATGTATGTCTCGTTAATTTTCTATTCCCCACAACATCTGCATGGAACTCTTTCAAGCAATTGAAGATGTCCTATTTTACTATCTCCCAGGTTTGTTGGAAAAATGCTATGGTGAATCCATCCGGGCTGGGAGCTTTCTCTCTATCGCAGCTGAAAACAATTTCCTTGATTTCATCTTTTTTTTTTTTGAAAAGAAACTAATAGATATATTAATAATAAAATAGAAGTACATTTGAGACGAGATATCTAGAAAGAGCAAAACAATAATTACAAAGAGCTGATAATGCAACCCCCCCCCCCCCCCCCACCCCCCGGTTACAAAGCCAATCCCGAAAGTTATACCCTTTCCTTAACTTAGAAATAGAGATCTATGTCACAAACAGAATGTTAGATCTCTCCCAAACGAGACGAGCCTATTTTTCTTTTTCCTCAAAAATCCTTGCGTTCCTTTCTTCCCATACGGAATACCAAATAGCAAACAAAATTAGCTTTCACAACTAATAAGTCTTTGAGATTGAAACTACTTCTGGGATTTGGAAAGGGTTATCTGAAGAAGGAGGTACAAAACTTCTGTGTTTCAAGTTCCACCAGCTCCATAGTTGCTTCACCACCTTGCAATCCCCAAAAACGTGCTGAACTGTCTCGGAATCATTCCTGCACATGACACAAATTGAGGGACTCAAATAACGGTCAGGGAAACATTTTTGAAGGTTATCATTTGTATTCAACTTGCGTAAGCTGATAATCCAAGCCAATATACGGGCTTTTGTGGAGACTTTGGTCTTCCAAATGAATTCTGCTGGAATGGAAGGTTGTTGGTTGCTCTCATCACTTAATATTTCTATGAAAGACTTCATACAAAAAATCTTGTTTGTTTCTCTGATCCATTGAGGGCAATCTTCAGTAACTGATTCTTCAAGATGGAAGTTGTCTAGCATTGCTAGGAGCTCTCCCACTTCCTCCACATGGGCTTCCCCAATGTTTCTCCTTAGATGTAAATTTCATCCCCAATGAAGGCTTCCTTCTTCCATCATGCTGGTTCTAAATTCAAAAATTGGGGCAGATTCCTTGGTTGATAGTCTGAAAATGAGTGCCACACCAAATCTTACCAAATCTCCCCCCAAAAGTCAATATTATCACCATTCCCTACCTTCCACCTTATAATATTTTTGATCTTGATTTCATCTTCTTCAAAGTAAAGTTCCTTTCAAGCCATCTTCTGTCCTCTTCAGATATATTCTGCCATTCCAACCCTCCAATGCCCCATTTTATGTGGCTCTGCTCCGTGGATAGTTTGGTGAAGTGTTTCGTTATCATTTGTTGAATGTGATCATTCGATTCTACCAATTTACCTGCCGTGTCCTCCAGTTTTGTGATTGTAGCTTGGGACTTTCTAAGCGACAGCGCCTTATGAAAGTATTTTGTGTTCACGTCACCTTCCTTGCCAGTTGGCATTTATACATATTTGATACAATTGCTATTTTGAATTCTCATTTCTATTTTACATTTAAGAGCCAACTTTAAGTTTAATAAATTTATTAATTGTTGATGGAATTTAAATAATATTTCATTAATTAATCATCTATGTTAGATCACCATATAATTGTATGATCTATAATTAGAACTAAAAATATTTTTATCTTATATTTTCTAATTTTCACACTAAATCATTTTAACACATTGATATTCTTAGTTTTATCACAATTATTTTATGAAATTTTTACTTGTTTAACATATATTTATTTATTTAAATTTTTGTTAATCAATTTTCATATTATTCAACTGTATTGTATTTCGTCTAATATAATTCAACCTATATATTCACATCATTATTCGAAGTTGGTAGAATTTAATTAATTATTTTACTTTATTTCTTTCTCCTTTACATTATTATTTATTTATTTATTTTATTTTTAACTAATATGTATTTTTATGTAAATATTTTTATCAATTCATTATTTGAATTATTTTATTAAATGAATTATTTTAGTAACCAAATTAATTTTTTTCATAATAGTGCAATTTAATATTCTAAAAAAATCAAATTAAATTAAATTATATAATTAATTTTTTAATTTTAGTTGCTAAACTAGTTTATTAGTCCAATATGAAAAATTAATTAACAAAAATATTATTTAAATTTCATCAACCATTAATAAATTTATTGAACTTAAATTCGATTCTAAAAATATAAAATAAAAATAAGAATTTATAGCAGGAATTATATAAAATATGTACAAGTAGATGCATAAACATATATTAACACTATGCCCCTATTATATCCAAGTGTAACAATAAGTCCCAAATATACACAAAATCAAAATCGTCCCCAAGGTATTCAAATTCCGCACCCATGTGATTTATGGATAATTAGAGAAGATTAAATCAAACACTACAATGGATAAAATATCTTCCCATATCCTTATCAAACCAATCCAAAACTCTACCCTAATCCAAAGTGGTGACTTCTCTCCTCTAATTTCTCTAAGGTGCCAATTTTTCTTTCTGTCTTTCCCCTATAGTCAACTTCCAAAAGTTAACACAAGAAGAGCATCACAAAAACTTGAGATTTTATGTCATAATCCACCATTAAGCTATTCTACAAGGTAATACCCTATTCCCTATTCTAAACTCTTGATCTTTGCTTTTTCTTCATTCTTTTCCCATCGTTTTGAGGGTTATTTCCCATCAACAATTCTGCATGTTCTTTTTTGTTTCTACCATTAAAACAAAGCTTTAGATCAATCCAAAAGGATCCAAGAAGCCTCCTTTGAAACATAACTCAGCAACAAGGCGTTTTGGACAAGTTGTTGAGGTATAACGATTCTTCTCTATACTAGTGCCTATATTTCATTTTTCCAGCATTTAATCTAATGTATTAGGATGCTATAAGTCTATGAAAATACGAGGAATTAAATGAAATAATGTCTACATAAGGTAAAATGATCAAATTACATATATACACATGAAACCTATGATTACGTATGTAATATATAAGGATTAGTGATCAAGAAGATAGGATATTGTAAATGGTGTATTATTTGTTAAAAACCAGCAAGTTAGGTTGCTGGAAAATAATGATTTAAGTTGCATAAGAGGTTAATCTCAGGGAACTAAGATAGAACACAAAAATAAGGCATGTATGCTTGAAATAACTAGTGTATATATATGATTAAGGGATGGTTGAATGTATTTGTAAGTGATGTAATATTTTTATGCATTTATGTCAAAAACCAGCAGGATGGTTTGCCGGAAATTGATGATTAATTATGCTTAATGGTCAGAAATGGGTGTAAGACTTTACCATATATCAAATGATAAAAGTATGCATATAGGTTGTAAAAATTGATATGACCTTAAAGTGTTTACAAAGGTCTAAAAAGTACATGGATGGTGAGTGTTCATGTTTGGAAAAGAATAGGTAAGGTTCAATAATCGAATAAAGGCAACAATGCATACCAAATACACAAAAAGAGTGAATGATACACTGTTTGCCATGCTTGGTAAGAAATTATTAAATTTATGATCCAAAATATTAGAGGATGTTTAAATACTAAAAATAATAATTTTAAATATTTTAGATTGAGAACGCAAGACATTTGAGACTACAATGCAAGAAGCAAAGGGAATTGGAGATTGCACTGACAAGATGGAGATGATCACCTTACTCTTTCGCATAGTTAGGAGCATGTTAGTGTGTTGATATTTAAATGTTTGAATTATATGATTTTCATGTATTATGGTATATGTTGAATAACATGTTGTGTGAGCCTATCTGACAATGTATGATGGATTACATGATGGAACGGTTGATGCGCGATTTTCTTTGGGAAGGACATGATAGAAACAACGGTATGCATTTGGTGGAGTGGTCTCAAGTCCAGAGAAGGAAGGAGCTAGGTGGCCTTGGGATTGGAAATTTGATGGCAAGGAATAAGTCTTTGGTGGCAAAGTGGTTGTGGCAGTTTCCGAAAGAAAAGAATCAGCTTTAGGGAAAAATTATTAGTAGTAGACATGGAATGGACCTCAATGGTAGAGATGCCAATGTTCAGAGAAAGATTACGTTTAGAAGCCCATGGAAGTTCATTTTTTCTACCCACTCAGTTTTTGATCCCTATATCAGATTAAGTGTGGGCAATGGACAATCTATACGATTTTAGGAGGATGTGTGGATGGGAGATGAAGCATTTATTGATAGATTCCCTAGATTATATAGACTGTCGACAACTCATAATCGCCCTATCTCCTTTTTCATGAGGCAAGAGGATCCAAGGTCATCGGATCGGTGGCAGTTACATTTGCGTGCCAATGCAGGCTCGAGGTGCGAATCAGAAGCAGAAGTACTCCGCTCAAGGAAATTTGGAAGGCACCTGTGCCTTCAAAAGTGAGTTCCTTGCATGGACTGTATTCAAGGAGAAGGTGAATTAAGAGATATGATCCAGAAAAGGTTTCCAACATGGGCTTTGTCCCCGTCTTGCTGTGTTTTGTATAAGCAGAATGAGGAGTCAGCAGCTTATATCTTCAGTCAGTGCAACTTCGTCTCCTTTTTGTGGGAAAGATGGAGGAATCACTTTCCCATCTTTTCTAATGGAGATGGGCAAGGAAATCATAGGGGTGTCTGTCTGTATTGAGAAGAGGCAACTAGGAAATGGAGGGCTCATTGGATGGTGGCTAGTTTGGCAGTGATTTGGTGCTTGTGGAAGGAACGGAATGCTAGGGTTTTTTTGGGTAAGTTCTCCCCACCATCACACATTTGGGAGGAATCTCACTACTTAGCTTCTTTTTGGATTAGTCATAGCACTTTATCAATGGGCTATTCAATGTCTGACTGGCTTAGCGGATGGAACAATGCAATTTAGGAAAAGTCCTACAATGAGTAAAGTGAATTTGTAAGTAATGTTGTAATCCTTTACCTTATAAATAAAATATCGTTTCTTTTTTTTTTAAGTATTTTGTATAATTTTGTTATTGAATTGTTAAATTTTGAGCATGCTAGACTTTGAAAGTTTGAGTGTTAAATTAAATAAATATAAATTAAGAATTGAACCACGTACAGGCACAGTGGATCAATAATTGATCACTGTGGGTGTTTTCCAAAAAGATATTGATTGGTTCCTAACGTTGAAGAATAAAACAATGAGTGTGTTCCTAGTTCTTAAATGTGGAATGATAGATGTGTCCCTAAGTTTCTCATGGACTAGCTTGTATTGCTACTCCCTAATTGATAGTTGACGTGATGGGAATACCGGGAATAGTCCTTTCAATCTGAATGACAGCTGAAAAATAATCAAAATATTTGAATAACTAAATGTTTAATAATTGTTTGCATGTTCTATATTTTGACTTGAATAATGACTAAAATGTATAATGTATGATTTTTAGTTCGAACACGTGGGCCCAGAGAGTCATTGACTACTTTATTCTTTATTTTGTTATTTGGAACACGACCATGGGGCCAAACATCAGTTTATTATTATTAATGTTACTTTGAATTGATATGTTATCTTGGGTTTTTAATCATTAATGTTATTTTTGTTTAGTTACTCATATGGTTTAGTCGGATGAGACTTGGTGTGTCTAAGAGATTTTGATAACTGAATAATAATGAGACATGTGAATGAACAAAAATAAGAACGCAAACGTCTATATATGTGAAATTAATATGTATTTGTCTATGGTTTGAGAATCGGAGTGTTACATGCAAATAGTTCTTCAAAATAAAATAAGAATCTAACGTCTATATTAAATGATATAAAGCTAAACTTGTAGCTTACAGTTTTATTGAAAGGAAAGGAAGCATTGATTATGAAGACTTCCTGTCCAAAACCTAAGGAGAACTCTTTAAGAATGACTGCATCCTTGGTGGCAAATTTTCATTTTGAGTTATATCAAATGGATACATTCTTAATGTGAGTTTCAAATAATAAGTTTACATGGATCAGCTTGAACATAATGGATGGTAATAAACACATAGCAAACTTACTAAATCAATATGTGGACTTATGCAAAATGCCCAACAACGATTCTTAAAAGCTAAATTATATTGGTAGCCCATTCAGATCTAAAGAAACATTGTCGATCCATTTATAAATCTTAACGAGGCACCATGACAGCTATTAAATAAAAGTGGGTGAGATAGATATGGTTGCAACTGGAAGGACTTTGTGATGATCATGTTCCATGGAAGCATTATGATCAATTTTCTTAATCATAGCATAAAATCATCAATGCATACAGGGCTTAATCAAGTTCTTTGCTAACATACAGAATGATGTGGTTGATAGCCACATCAATAGAGGAAAAAGGACTAAGAAAGGTTAAGAAATTGTATAAATTCTCTTACTGTCAACATAATCATTTTACAAATAAAAAATATGTTAGAGAGAGGATTATCACAAAGTGGGGCCATCAGATTGGGAGGTCTATCTATCACATATCATAGCCCATGAGATTTTTATTTCTTTTATACTTCTGTTAATTGATAGGCGATAATCACCTTGGAGATGGTGATGGTCATACTTTCCGATTTTGAGAAGATAATTGAATTGGTTCTCATACATTAGCACAATCTTCCCCCAGCCTATAAAGATTCTCTTCTCTGCATTATTCTCCTATTCACCTCTTTCTCTAGTCCTTGACAAATTCACAGCCAGATCCACCTGCTAGAAATCTACATTTCCTAGGGATTTAACAATAGGAAAATTATATAAAACTTATCCTCTTGTTTCAATGTTAAACCAACTCTGAGTGCCCTGATTGGTTCAAATGGTCCCTTCATCCATCTATATCTTTTTCAAGCAAGTCATTCTTTGATCACAACATTGATGACTCATCCTTTCCACCCTCTCCCATTCTAAAAGTATATGAAATGCTTTAATCCCACAAAGAATAAAAGTGTTTGGGTGGCTCTAGGAACATGAAAAGATCAACACATTGCATGTGCTAAAAAGGTGTTTTCCCATGCCTTATTTATCTCATCATTGATGTTCTCTTCGTTTGCAAGATGGAGATTATGTTGCTCACTCGTTCACAAGATAAATGGTGTCTAGAAATGTATTGGGTTTTTGGAGGGCATTGCTTAATAAAGGAATGACAACCACATTTTCTATTCATTAATGCAAGACTCTTGATCATTTTTCCCAACAATAATAATAGAGTCAAGGAAGTCTAAAAAATTGCATCATTTGCTCCTTATGGATGTTATGGTTGGGGTTGGAAAAGAATAGAAAGGGCTTTGTGGGCAGACCCATGGAATGTTTTCATATTTGGGAGGTGGCAAAGCAGTTAGCTTAAAAATTGGAGGCATTTCCAAGAGTGAGTGGGGGTTTCTTTGTATTAAATGGTGTAGGAGTCTGGTTAGCTGCTTGTAGTGGTTATGCAAGGTGTTGTTTTGCACTTTTTGAGTCATTTTGAATTTAGGATGGTAGGGGGTTATTTCGTATTTATAATATAAGTATGCCTATGTGTCAAACACTTTAGATATTAGAATGTTACTACATAAACTCTCTAATAGAAAGAAGAGAAAGCATGAAAAAAGATAATAAATAATAGGTAAAATGCTCAAACAGGAGTACAAAAAGGACGAGAAATGAGCGAAAACAAGTAAAAGAAAAAACAAAAAAAAGGCCTTCTGAATTGATCTACGACAATCATCATGCACACTAGTTAATAGTTCATATTGAACACCATAAGTAGAGATTTGACCTTAATACATATAGCGTCTTCATAATTTCATTGATGGAAAGTGGTCATGTGAGATGAGAGATCTTGTTTATTGTTAATGTTTCACACGATATAAATTATCATCGCATGAGTCCAAGTGGGATTATGTCATATAAGTCTCACTCCTTAATGGTTCCTTCAACAATTAGAAGGTGACCCTAATGGCTCTATTGTGCATGATTTCACTACTAATCTCTAGCCTTTTCCCACTTATTTGAAATCTGATCAGACTTTATTTGATCTTCCTATTGAGATCTAATAATTTTTCTAGATAAATTATTAGTAGTGATGCAACATGTACAATTTGGACAATCAAAACAGCAATTTTTCTAAAAATATAATGGTTTTAATCTCCATTCCTCAACCAAAAATAGGATGTTTAGCATCCATAAACAAAACATCTAACTGTTAGGCAGCATAAATCTATCACCGCCTCTCCAGGAATTAAATTAATAGTGTAATTTCTAACTATAAGTTTTTTTTTTCTAATGAATTCGATAGTTGATCCAATATGTCTGTGAAAATCCATAGTTTAATTATCTTGAGACTATATTTAGAACTTAAAAACATAGTTGGCCTCATTTGAAATCCGAATGGACCTTATTTGATCTTCACGTCAAGATCTGATAATTCTTCTAAAGAATTTGTTAGTAGTGATGCAACCCTCCTTTTTTCCATCAAAACAGTAATCTCTAACATTTTCCCACTTATACACAAACTCCTAATTAAAACCAAAATCCAACACCAGTAAAGATTTCTCACTCGCTTCAAGCCTCCACACCCCCAGGCTAGGCTCTTCAACTATTTCTAAGAATTTGAAAAGGAAAGTGGTTTGTGCACCAGATAGGATGCATCCATTTTGTCTGAAATCTGAAGTGGAACACTCGAGATGTGACATGATGAAAACTTAAAAATTCAAAACAAGTTCACATACATACGTCAAAACTTAGATACTTCTATAAAAAGGCAGGGAAACTAAGAAATCAATTCCACCTGTCGTACTTCTAGATCCCTATAACAACACCAGTAACAACCAAAGCAACAGTGTCCAAATATTTGTATGGAAATGCTAAAAATCTCCAGACAATTCATACATCAAACAGCATAATCAAATAAAATCCCTCAAAAATCCAAAACAAATCAGAATTTGCGTTAAGAATAACCTTAACACGACCAATTAAAATCAGTCAATCAACATAATGAATATATAAAGCTAGATGGAAAAAGAAGTTTGAAACCATCTCACCTAGTCATTTCTGATATCCTCCACCTCTCGCATTGTAATCCTCTTCGACCTTCGCAGTCAAATAAACCCTAGGAAAATCGGACAGATCGAAACTCTTCTCCTTCATCATACTCTCCACATCGGCCTTCTTCAGGATGGTTCTACGCCTTGGAGGACGGTTTCGGCGCTGATCACGCGGGAAATACTTGATGTCGAACACGGTTTCGGGATTGGAGGTGGGGACGCAGACCTCGGCATTCGCAGTCGCAGGGCAGAAAACTCGGTACTCGAGAGCCATTGGCAAGGCTTCCTTGTACTCGGGATCGGCACATGGGCCTGTGATCTCCCATGGCTTCTTCAAGAACCTTTTCAGAGATTGGAGCAGTGATCTTGCTGCTGAAGACGACGAAGAAGCGGCCATGGCGATTCGGTATCGGCGCTGGCCTGTCACCCTCCAATTGATCACTATTGCTTACGCGTTCGTCGTTTGGGGGTATGTTTGGAAGCAAGGATAACAACACGGGTAAATTTCCCTTTGTTCAAGGCATTTTAAGAGCTTCATACGGTTTACTACATCAAGCATGTTCCTCCACCCAGGAAAAAAGACTCATTTACGCTTAATGGAAACACTATTTTTTTTTAAGGCTAAATAAAAATTTAAATTTTCTTTTAGACAAGTTACTGCCAACTGAATGCTACATCAGCAACAGCCAGATAGTAACTTGCCTACCTCAATTTATTTTATTATAAATAATTTTATTAAATAGTAAATAGGGTAATATGTATGATATCATTACATACTCTGAAAGCTGAATATCAAATGTCTCCCATAAGTGGGCAAAATGTATGTGAAAACTTCTGTCATAATAATTGCATCTTTCCATCTATATAATAAATTTGTTTATCTTAATAAAAAAATAATAAAATGAATAGAATCAAACATTAACAAATATATTACCTCGTCCCAAGCGGTCCTTCAGGAAATATTAATTGGTCAATAGACACTGTATCATTAAATTCAAATTGCATACCTCAAATTTGTACCATATGAAAAAATCTATCTCATGCCCACAATTGTAATAGTATCAATGGTCCAGATATCTCATGTGGATCCCTATGTGTTGCATGGCATAACTATACTTGAAGGATATAATGAAACAAAGGGCACTAAATCTATAAGTAATTATATGCTTAGACCTTGAGAAGCATGATATTTTAAAAATTCTTCAAATAAACTAGAATGGTGATGGAATTTAAGCTAGAGGAGAAACAAATAATGGCTTTATAAGTTTAGAGAATATTTCATTCTGGTCAAAACTTGTCTTTGGAAGGTATATTAATGATGATAGCATGCCTGCTATAAAAATAACACACAATAAATAAAGAGTTAAGAAATATATGTTAACGACTCATACCCTTTAAATTGTTACTTGATATAACCTAGATGAATGCAATATTTATGTTACCAAACAATACCTTCACACTAAGCTTTAAATAAAATAGAGCTATTTTTAGAGTTAAACATTGTAGACATTAAGATTGGAAAGTTATCAAATACCATACAAATTAGTGATAACACCTGTGTAAAAATTGGAATAGGGTTAAACGGTTTTTGTCTATTGGGAATTCAAGGTTAAACTATGAGTCACCTTGCTACAAACTAGGGATGAGTTATTTCACCTACTAGTTGTAACCTAATGCCACTCACTTAGCAATTTACGACAATCACAACAACTCAAGGTTATTTACTTAACAATTCAAGACAATTCAAAGTTGCTCGCCTAAGAATTTGTCTAGTTCACCTGATACGATAGAAAACCCTATTGATCACCGTGATACAATAGTTCTTACCCAATCTCATAAATTAAGCAACGCTGTGAGTATTTTGCCAAATAACATTTTTATCAACAATTATTATGGAATTCTTAGATTCACTAGAAAGATTAGTTGCTCTAACATTTTTATCAACAATAACATTTTGCTAGAGCATTGTGTGCACACATGTCATTCTTTAATGAGCACACTTATGAAGATTAATTTTGGCCATACTTGAGTATAATCGATTGTGACTCTGTTATATAAGCCACATATCAAGCTAGTTAATAAGTATGTTCTTTTAGGTATATTTTATGTTATATTATGCAATAGTTAACTATAATTTATTTTTATTTTAATTATATATTATTGGGATCACTGCAAGTGTCTAAGGTCGCAATAGTAATATACAACAAATACTAGATTATTATCCTTTGATAACCATTTGTGGTTAAAATCTTAAATTTCAATCTAATATTAGTATTAACTTTTTAAAGCATCAAATTGATATTTTAATAATCTAAATTAAAATTAAACAAAAAATAAACAATTATTGATTTTAAAATTATATTAATTAAGATTCTAAGATAGTAAAATATCATGTATTCACCTTTAATCTTTATTTCAATTAATCTAAATTATGTTATTGTAGATTATAATACTAGTAATAAAAAACATCTCCCGAGGCGCCTTGATCCTATTAGTTTAATTATCTAATACCCCATCGCAAGGCATATAGTCAATAAACTAATTATTATAGAATCAACAACCTCCCATTCAATTGATTTAAATAAGTCTATACTCTAATTATTCAATTACTAAACATTTCTTTCGAGTTAGTTCAAAAATTTAAAATCAATTTATAGGTGATCAATTAATAAATAACGTTAAGATCACAAAATATAAAATAATACCTTGAAATAGATTAATAAAAATAAAAATCAACGAATTTTATAATCTAAATTATATTTTAGAAATTACAATACTTAGCCGGACATTGCGTAAATATTAAAAAACAAAGATTTTGACAAATAGTAGATCATACTAGAAACTTGATCTTGTTCTTCGTCTCCTCCCTTGTTTCGGTCTCCTCTGTACTATGTGGTCATTAATAGCAACTGAATTATGAACCTAAATTTATGAATACTGAATAATGAAAATCTAGCAAAAGATATCTATTTATAATGTTTCTTCGCTTAAACCCTACTTGTATTCAGATGTAGAGTGCTAATGGCAAGATTGCGGTCACACGACCGTGTAAGAATCTCGAAAATACGATACAATGTTTGTCAATCTTCATGCAGGATTGCGATCCTGCTTCACACCAATTTCGGTTTGTATGCTTTGATCTTGTCTTATTCTTCTTCCATTCTACCCTTGCTTTACCTCTTATTTACAAAATTGTCATTGTAGATTACGCAAAACTTCAAGTTCCAAATTCGTTTGCAGTCGTGCCATTGGTAATTTCAATGTATTTACATGCTTTGCCACTCAATTCTTGCACACAACTTCACGTCCCATTTTTCATTCGTGCCTCTTCTTGTTGCACACAGTCCATGCCATGTTCCAAATTACATTCCAGTCGAGCCCCCATGTAGAGTTCCAATTTACAATTCTGCTCCTCAATAGTAGTCGTTTCTTCATGCGCAATTGCTGTAATTTTGGGCTGGACCGATGCTTTGTTGAATGAGCCTTAATTTGTATTGGGCTTTTGTCTTAGTATTGGGCTTTACTTTGTATGTTGAGTGTTTGTTTGGGCTTGGACTTTGCATTCTTTTGTCTTTTGTCTCAATTCCTTTGTGTGTCCATTTAAAACAACTCAAGGTAGGGGTGACAATTCGTGTTATCGTGTCATAAACAGATCGTGTTGTAAACGAGTCGTGTCATATATATTGTAAACGGGTCGTGTCATAAATAAGTCGTGTTATAAACGGGTCGTGTCATAAATGGATCGTGTCGCAATCGTGTTTATAATCGTGTACCTGTATATGACCTATTTAACTTTTTATAATCAAATTTTAAAATAATTTTTTATAAAAAATATTAATAAAAATATAAAATATATTAAAAATAAATTAAATTTTTCAAAAATTATATCTAAACAAAATAAATAAATTACACTATCAACAAATTAATAAATATATTAATTTTAAATGAACTTATTTATAGTTTATTTCTTAACTTATGCATAATCGTGTTAAACGTGTCATTTTCGGGTTATTAGGTTAACTTGTTTATGATCGGCATTTAGTCGTGTCTAATCGTGTTTGACTCGTTTTGACCCAAACCCGTTTATGCTAAACCCAAATCCGTTAACTTCGTGTCGTGTTCGGGTCGGGTTATCATGTTGTGTCACAAATTGCTACCCCTAACTCAAGATAGTAAGTGACCGTCGGAGTAATAATAAAGTTGGATGGATTGACAAGTAGAGTTTTACCACACATGGTATGTAGGGGCGGCAATTTGCCCACTAGCGGCAATTTCCTCACTAGGGTCTAGTTAAGCTAAACCCATTGACCTACGAATAATTGGGTTAGGCCGGGTTGGCCTAAAAGATTAACAAGTTTGTAGAGAACCTTTGAACCTATACTAAAACAAAAATATTGCTTAAATGACAAAATATAAATATAATTTAATTTTAAAATTAAATAAAACATTAATATAAAAATACCATCATCAATATAATTTATATGTAAAATTGTAAACCTAAAGTTTTTCTAATTTACTTTAAAATTGTATACTCTTAGTATGTATTTGTTACATATATATATATGAGCATATTGTGTATGCTCTTAAACTTAAATATAACAACAATTTTGATTATCATTATATTTGATTTTCACTTAATAAATTCTAAGTTATTTATAAATTATGTAATGCACTTTGATATATATATATATATATATACATTCTTAATTACTTAAAAGAATGAAACTATACTTTATACATACATATGTAAGTAAAATATATACATATTATTTATTTTTTAATTATATATATATACACATTTATTAGTGTAAGGTGATTGTAACACAATAATATAAGACTCATGATGCATGTAATCCAATCTTCTATATGTAATGTAGAAACTCCCTAAAATGGTTATAAAAAAAAAAAGAATGATCAAAAGATCTAATTGCTATTCATATCTTTGTCATCGTTACTGTGAGTAGTGTTTTGTTTTTTGATTGACTTGTCTTTTTGTTCTATTAATGAGAAGTATCAAGCGAAACCATGCTATTTTACAATTAGATAACTCTAATCGTGCTAATGCTTTCTCTATCAAATATATATAGAAGTGAATATCATTTCTATGGAATGGTATTTTCCTTTAGGTCGTGTTTGGTTGCACAAAAAATAGAGATTTTCTTAAATTTTTTTTTATTTTTTTAATATAATTATATTTTCTGCTGTTTAGATAGACAAAATGGTGAGAAAAAAATTTTAAAATTTTTTTCACCTCTACCATTTTTTTACCATAATTTTTTCAGCCCAAAAGGTGAGAAAATAAAATTTTGTCATGAAAAATTTTTTTGTACATTAATTTAAAAAATAACTACTTATAACTAACCTTTATTAAATTTTCTCATGTTCAACCACACAATTATGATAAAATTTTCTCAATAATATTTTCTTGAAAAAATAATATTTTCTCGAAGACAAGTAAACACAGCCTTAGATTTACTTGATTTGCTCACTAATGACGTCATAATTTGATGATCCAAGGAAATCTCATCAATGACCAAAGCTTTAGGACAATATTGATTTCAAAGTTCACTCAGCCAAAAAATGATCAAACGAAGCTGACCCGCCTCCGAGAACATCAGAACCTGTCTCGTGCGTACGATCAACTCTATCGGATCCTTACTTTCTCGGACTGGCTAACAAAACTGCCCTTCACCGCCGCAGCAGCTTCAAAATTCAAATGAGTTTTCAAAACGACCGATTTGGTCCTGCTACATTTCGACCGTTACAACATCTTTTTATTTATTGTTTTTCTTTTCAAAATTCGTTTCCTTTCTCTTTCTCCGGTTATCGTCGATTCTCTTGCAATCGACGGCTCAGATTCTCCCCAAATCATTCCCCCTTCGATCTCACATCTCTTCTTCTTCTTCTTCTTCTTCATGTATGCCTTCACTACACTAAAGCCCTTCTTCACGAATAGATCCGATCGGGTTTGAAGTTTCCGAAGATTCAAGATTTGCACAAAATGAATGCACAAATAGAAGAACCACAACACGATCATTCTTCATTATAGTTCGATTTTCTAGCTGTTACACATATCTATAATGCCGGTTTCTACGAGGTCCCAGATCTTCTTCAATGGCCAAGACGATACGAGTAACATTTCCTCGACACAACGAGCAAGACCCACCATGGGCCATCAAGAAACCCACCCGTTCGCGGGTCCATCGCCGTTACGAAATCCACACCATGGACTGAAAGAAAAGATGAAAGCTTTGACACTGATGTACGAGCAGCAGAAGCAAGCGGCCGCAGCTCTCAGGAGCAACAACAACAACCCAGCTTCGAAAACCGATCAAACCCCTCGATTCTCAACGCATCCCAGCGTGGAACTCTTCAATTCTTGCAAGAATGACGAGAAGACGGATCCGGAGGGAATACCCCCGAAACCAAATGCCTTGTTCCCACCAAATGTCAATGTTGTTTCTGATGATTCGAAGGAGAATAATGCAGTAACGGGCACCGGAAAGATTGTAGGACTCTCGTGCCCGAGACGAAACGGTTCAGTCAGGAAGCTCTCAATGGGGAATTTAGCGCAAAAATTTGAAGCAAAAAATGGTGTTGTTAGAACTGGGCAAGAACTGGAGACTAGTACTGCTAATACTACATCTGCTGGTGGGTCAGAGGAATCAAGGGACATGGTTAATGATAGTAGGATTCTTGTTTTTGTTAGGCTTAGGCCCATGGGGAAGAAGGAGAAAGAAGCTGGTTCAAGAAGTTGTGTCAGAATTGTTAACAAGAAGGATGTTTATCTCACTGAATTCGCATCGGAGAACGATTACCTTCGATTGAAGAGATTAAGAGGACGTCATTTTACCTTTGATTCTGCATTTCCTGATTCCACTTCGCAGCAAGAAGTGTACTCCATGACGTGAGTTACTAATTGATTTCATCATCTCTTTCATTTTCAAAATTTTTGGTTTTTTGGTGTATTTTTCATCAATGGAAAACATTGTACTTGTATGCATATGTCTGTGTGTGTTCAGAACAGCAGAACTTGTAGAAGGGGTGTTGCAGGGTAGGAATGGATCAGTTTTCTGTTATGGAGCAACTGGAGCGGGTAAGACTTATACAATGCTTGGGACATTGGAGAATCCAGGTGTCATGGTTTTGGCAATTAAGGATTTGTTCACGATGATGCGGCAGCGGAGCTTTGATGGGCATCACTCACTTCATCTTTCCTACCTTGAAGTGTATAATGAAACTGTTAGAGATCTGCTCTCGCCGGGAAGGCCACTGGTTCTTCGCGAAGATAAACAGGTATTTATTTGCCTATGATTTGCAATTAGGCATTGTATGAAGTAGTTTGACATCTTGGTGAGTAAAAAGTCTGGCATTGTATGAAATAAGTGTGGAAACATTGAAAATGAAATAAATCTCAAGAGTACTGTCATGTTTCTTGTACTGTCATGTTATTTGGTGTTTCCGGGCTTGAAACATGGTGGTGGCAGAAATAAATCTCAAGAGTGTTTCAGGGAATTGTTGCTGCTGGACTCACTCAGTACCGGGCTTACTCCACAGATGAGGTGAATTATATACATATTTGATTTCCCTAATATACCAATTTCTATATCACAGTGTTAGTCAGTGTTTGATGTCTTTGATTTGTTAAGGTAATGTCACTGCTCCAACGAGGAAATCAAAATCGTACCACCGAACCAACTCGTGCGAACGAGACCTCTTCACGTTCCCATGCCATTTTGCAGGTCATTCTTTTCTCTCAGTGTTATTACTGTTCCTATCATTTTATAAGATCTCTAGGCCAATCCATTTCATCTTTGCAGATTGTAGCAGAGTACCAAGTGAGAGATGCTGCGATGAACATCATGACACGAGTTGGAAAGCTCTCGTTGATAGATCTAGCAGGGTCGGAGAGAGCTCTTGCAACTGATCAAAGGACACTAAGGTCAATTGAGGGGGCTAACATTAACCGTTCCCTTCTTGCTCTTAGTAGTTGCATCAATGCTCTTGTTGAAGGGAAAAGACATATCCCTTATCGCAATTCCAAACTGACCCAACTTCTTAAGGACTCACTTGGAGGAGCTTGCAACACTGTCATGATTGCTAATATTAGTCCTAGCAATCTCTCCTTTGGTGAAACACAGAACACCCTTCACTGGGCTGATCGCGCCAAGGAAATTCGAACCAAGGTTCTTATCTCATTTGTGCTTACCATTAATCATCTCTCTTGTTAGAAATTACTATTCCTAAAAGCTATAGTTATTCATTATATACCCGATCCGGTTAGAGGCCAATAATGACACCATAAATATACTTAAAATTAATAAGAACTGTCAGGCAGTTGATTGATCATGCAGCCTTTTTGCCTCTAAAATTGTTCAAAATGTGAAAATGCCCTTCAATCATTCCACAAGTCTTTATTGCAACCATCCAATCCACTAGTTGCTAGTCTTATATTTACCCTTTTAGATTAAATTCATGTGTTTTTGAGCCATTTTAATTGCAATTTTTCATCTCTTAGTTGGTTCTTGAGAAGGTTACCTACTTCCTATGACTTGTATGTAAAAGCTATTGCTACAATGTAGCATACGTTAGAAGCTATTAGACTTTAAAAAGCTAGTAGTAGTTACAAAGTAGATATTTCCCATCTTTTCTTATTGAGCAAGCATATATACATGAACAGCAACATATTGGTGTATCACAGGCATGTGAGACTGTGGCGGAGGAGCAGCAATTTCAAGTCATCCACCCAACGTCAGAGAACACCGATCAAGCTAAATTACTGCTTGAATTGCAGAAAGAGAACAGGGAGCTGCGGGTGCAACTTGCTCGTCAGCAACAGAAATTACTAACATTCCAAGCACAGTCATTAGCAGCAAACTCATCATCTCCAACCCCTTCCTCAGCAACCACTTCTATCTTATCGCCCCCTCCTCCTGCTATTGCGGCCACTGCCCAGATTATAAATGAGAAACGGTGGACAAGATCATCCATCCTAGCAGGAAATTGCTTCAACACGCCTGAATCAAAAAGAAGAGTAGTGGCAGGAGGAGGAGGAGCAGAGGAAATGGTAAGAGTTCTTCAGAAAAAGGTGAAAGCTTTGGAAGCTGAGGTTGAGAAGATGAAAACGGATCATGCATTGCAGATAAAACAGAAAGATGAGATCATTCGTGCGCACTTGGACAACAAGCCTGCAAAAGCATCAGCTTCGGAGAAGAGAATAGTAACTCGGGCAAGTTTGCGGGCAAGGAAATCGTCTAGTACTGGGGAGAACAATGAGTTGAAGAGCCCGAGTCACCGGTTTCTATCACCAGCTCCCACCGCCAAGAAGAGAAGCTTTTGGGATATAACTACCACGAATAGCCCGTTGACTAAAACATTAGCTAGCAGAAAAACCAGAAGCAGTGTTGGTGGTGTTAAACTTGCACCTGCTCCTTCCATGCTTCTTCAGGTATTACAATCTATATCACTCTCACTGCCTTAAAAATTTGTGTCTCATTGAGGATGAGATGATGATTGATTCTCACCACCCTCATCCTCATATTTGTCGAACACTGTTCTTCTTCTTCTTGTTCATGTTATGTACATGAGTTCTTGCTTTGTGCGGCAACTGATGCAGCTTGCATATCCATGTTTCTGGTTTGTGTTGATGTTGGGGCCACACGTCGTGGATTATATACTTCAGCCAGGATTTGCTCGTGAAAAGGCCTGCGTGAACGAGATGGGAAAATGAAGATGGAGCTTAGTCTGCTGTGATGGTTGTTCTCATCTTCCATGCTATCTCTGCTCGAGCTGGAGGCTATGTTCTTGTCTCATACTTCGCATTTCCATTCTATAATATCCTTAACATCTCTTGCAATTATGGTTATGACTTGTGACACATTTCCATTCCGTAATCTGTTAACATCTGTTCCAATTA